>CAUYRH010080497.1:0-42243 GCA_963574655.1 Perodicticus potto | reverse complement strand
CCTTCATGGCCTTTAAATCACTATATGAAGACATTTATATTTTACTTTTAGTAATTTTCACTTGTACCCTTGTAAGATGCACCGTAAGTGTGATCCCACCAATCACCCTCCCTCCACCCATCCTCCCCCCTCCCCTCCCCTACCTTGCCCCTTTCCCCAAAGTCAGCATAGATGATGCTTCTTCAAAAGCTTCCTTTCTTTCTTTAATTAGATAACCTCTCACCTCCAAACTCCTGTGGCATTTAAACTGTGTTTCTCTTTCATAGCATTTACTCCAGTTTAATTATTGTAATAATTATTTGTGAAGAGGGAAAAGTATCATATTCATGTAACAGATCTTCATTTTTGATCAACGTGAAGCTTGCTGTAAGGTCCCACAGATAGCTGCTCTAATTAGCTTGCATTATTTTTAAGTAACATAGGCACAAGGATATAATTGAAGAGAAAGTCCATTTTTAAGGAGAGACTGTGCTGTTAAAACTTATTTTAGTAGTAGGCTCCATTCTGGAAAGTTTACCTCAAGAAAAATGTTTGAGGCTTTTTAAAAAACCAGGTTACTTAGCTTTCTCGAATGTGGAAAGACAAAGAACTCTATGTGAAACATAGGGTTTGGTGGAGAGCTGTATGTTGTTTTCTGTCGGTGACATGGTGTGGAAATAGGATCATTTGTGAAGTCTGGCTTAGGAAAATGCTGACTCCGTCTCTTAAATTTCTGCCCCTAAGTGTCTTATTTATTAAGGTGAATGAAAGGGAATTGCCCCACAAGTGACTGTTGAGCAACTTCGAATACCCTTCTTGTGTCTGAGCTGCATTTTGTTTTATATAGGTGGACATGGTGTGGAAATAGGATCATTTTTGAAGCCTCAATTAGGAAAATTCTGACTCCATTTCTTAAATTTCTGCCCCTCAGTGTCTTACTGGTTAAGGTGAATGAAAGGGAATTGCCCCACAGGTGACAGCTGAGTAACTTCAAATACCCTTCTTGTATCTGGGGGGAAGAAAAAAAAATATATATATATATATTTTGCATCACAAATTTGGCTTCATACTCTCTAGAGAGAGCCAAGATCCAGTTCAGTAGCATTCTGGGGTTGCTCCTGGCCATGCAGACCGCAGACTGGATCACACACTCTCTGCAGAGATTCTGTGTATTATTTCCATAAATCTCTTTTCTGTTTAAATTAAATGGAGGGATTTATTTGTTTGCAGCTAGGATTCCTAACTGCTAAGAAGGTTTTGATAGGATATTAAATGTAATATTGCCTTGGAATTTCAGCAAAACCCTTAAAGGAGGAGAAGAACACAACGGGTGCACATCTGATGCAAGGTGCTGGGCCGCCTCCGCCAGACCTGTGGAGAGACTGCAGGTGTGGTCCTGCCAGCATTTTTCAATACCCTCTTCCAAGCTGTATCAGAGGTGAAGGCTGGACCTGTAGGAGAGTGACAGATTCCTATGGAGCACTGTCTGCAACCCCAGCTGATTCTTCCCTCTTCTTGGTCTAGAGTAGAGAGCCTTCACATGAATCATGTGGGCAAGCAGTGCCCGTAGCTCAGTGGGTAGGGTGCCAGCCACTTACACTGAGGCTGGAGGGTTTGAACCCAGCCTGGGCCAGCTAAAATCAACAATGACAACTGCAACAAAAAAATAGCCAGGCGTTGTGGCAGGTGCCTGTAGTCCCAGTTATTTGGGAGGCTGAGGCAAGAGACTCGTTTAAGCCCAAGAGTTTGAGGTTGCTGTTAGCTGTGACACCACAGCACTCTACCCAGGGCAACATAGTGAGACTCTGTCTCAAAAAAAAAAAAAAGAAAAAGAATCATGTGGGTTGGATATCTTGTTATCTCCTGTAGAGAGGATATAAGGGAAGTACCGTACTAACTCACTCCTTGTCTGGGCTTCAAAAGGGCATGATCCAACGAGGCTCTTATGTTTCTTCCCCTGAAGACTGCTACTACATTGAAATGTATGTGCATACATCCAATTCATTCAACCGATTTATAATCTCTATATAGTGCTCATTCTGTCAGCCTCGGATCATCTTTTCATTGTCTTTATGGAGCCCTACATTTTAAAAATTCCTGGCATGTGTTATTGTAGCTAGTGATCTGGAATGAAGGAACCTCAAATCTGGCTGTAAAGATTTTGGCATTGGGAATGGAAGGAATAGTTAGACAACTCTCTCTCCCTTCTCCCTGCTATCTCTCCTTCTCCACTGCCTCCTCCCAATACACACGGACTCTAGAAATTCTGAGCAAATCAAGCAAATATCTGAGTGTGCCCTGAGTTCCAGAGGCCACTAGCTCAGTGCCTGGCACAGGGTAGATGTATCTTTCCTCGAAAACATCCATTGTGTTCGATATCAGTATTTGTATCAGCAGCTGACAGCGTTTTAGCAGTTTACAATGATGATTAATGCTTGTGACTATCTGGCATTCGGTAACGTCATACTCCATTTTCACTGAGGCTGGCGAGGACAGGGATACTGCGTTTGTCTTACAAATTTGCTGGGGTAGAGCCAGAGTAAACATCTACTGAAGGTTCCGTTGGAGGCCAGCTCATTAGAATTTTAACCAATTTGCAAGAATAATCTCAATTAGCACAGCTCATTAGACTCTAATTGGACTTTAACTTGTTCCTTTAACCTGTAGCCTTGCTGGGGCTCCCAGGGATGTGCAGCTGGGGGTGGATATCTGCATGGATGTGTACTCGTGGACATGCCAAAGAGTTAATTTTCCCACAGCAGGGTGGAGTAATCCAAAGAAAACAAACAAGGAATCTGACTGGCTTGACAAAAGTACTATATGCTTGTAAAAGGCAACAGGGCCCAGGTTTCAAAAAAAAAATTTTGTTTTAAACTTCTCTTTTGTTATAGCTAAAAGATGCTGCTGATGCTAATTTGTCCTGAAGACTGATCAACAAAAATATCTCTGGGGAACAGCTACTGTTGGCTCCCTCCAGGCCAGCCCTGGGTAACCTTAGGATGACTTATTTGGCATTAAACCCAAGGTCTGTCCTGGCCCTGGTCCTAGCTAGTCCCTGTTGCACCTATGGTGATGTCTAGGCACTTCTTCTCTCGGGAAGATCTTTGTAAAGTGTCCCCATTAACTCTTTCTAGGTGTTGTGATCCTCTCACTCCTACCACTTGTGAGGTTAGACAGTCTTTGAAATATGTTGATTTTGATTGTGAAATATATCACCTCAAGACTTGAGACACCCATGATCTATCTTCCCATGTGTTTGATTTCTAGGAGTTCATAGATGTGGACGAGAACCCAGGGGTCCCATCCATCAGAACTCCCCATTTGCAATAGCATGGACAGGTGCCCATGGCCTCCACTTCCAGTAATGGGGTCCCATCCTGTTTTCCTATGGATGCTGCTCACTTACTCATGTCTTAATTTCCAGAGCTACAGGGGATATACAGAATCCAGCTTTGGCCTGCTAGCCTTTTGAAAATCATCTGTGAGTTGCTTGAGTCTGCTCTTCAACTCCTCCTCAACTCTTCCTCAGATGATGCCATTCTGAGACCTTCACCTTGACCTGCAACACTTCTCCACTTTGTTACCCTCTCACATTTATAGGGAAGGGCTGAAGGTGAAGAACAATCTCTCCACTTCTTCCTGTTCCAAGCACTGGCATAGAATAGAATTTAACCTTCGTTGGCCTGGCCTTTATACCTCTGTTGGCATAGCCAGCTGTGGTACCTTTAGCTTTGTTTGGAAGTCCCATCAGACCTTTGCCCCATGACAAGCATCATGTCAACCCATTTCTCACAGCCTGGTCTTTTCCTTGCAGCAGCTCAGCTGGGTCTGTCAGGGCTGTGAACCACTCAGTGGCAGGACCTTGTCTGAACTCTATTTCACTTTCTCTTGTTGATTTAGATGTTCTCTATTTGTAACCCACTCAAGAGTCAAGAAATATGTCCAGAGCTGCCATCTGATGTCACCAGGAGTGGTCTCTGTTGTCCACCTATCATATGTAGTATACCATGTGCTAACTTTTATTCAGTTGGTGATTTTTCTTATCCCAGTGTCTCCAGCCCACTGAGTTTTGTGTTTTGACCTTGTTTTCTGCTCATATGAAAATTTCTTAGAAGTGAAGAGAGCTTCAAAGAGAATGAAAAATAGTAATAAAATAAAAGATGTCCTTCAACTCTTTTTTTTCCTTCTTGTGCTTTCTTTTCAGAAATTGAATACTCTTCCCTTAAGAATCCAGTCATAGGCTCAGCACCTGTGGCTCAACGGGCTAAGGCATCAGCCTTGTACACCTAAGCTGGTGGGTTCAAATCCAGCTCGGGTCCGCCAAACAACAATGACGGCTGCAACCAAAAAAAAAAAGGGTTGAAGAACATCTTTTATTTTATTACTATTTTTCATTCTCTTGTTTATTTAGATGTTCTCTATTTGTAACCCACTCAAGAGTCAAGAAATACGTCCAGAGCTGCCATCTGATGTCACCAGGAGTGGTCTCTGTTGTCCACCTATCTTTAGTCTAATTTGGTTAATGTTTGTGTCCCTCGCTAAATTAATACACCAATTATGAAAATTTAGTAAGAGTTTGCAATTTCCTAGGGGCTTTATGTTATGTTTGTAATAACTCTAAGAAGTAAATGTTATTATTATCCTTCTCATTTTACAGATGAGAAAACTGAATCATAAAGTGATTAATCAATTTGTTCAAGGTCACCTGGCTTACAGGTACCAGAGTCGATAATCAGACCAGACAGATGACTTGGCTCCAAGTTCTATTCATGTTTATGTGGCCCCCTGTAATGATGAGGGCTGTGGCTTAAGATGGTATCCTCTGTGCCTAACTCCAGTTCCTAACAGGTCCTCAGTAAATGCACATTGACTCATGAGAATTGACCAATTGTTTTTTCTAATTTTAGGGGTTTTCTGCTCCTTGTTGTAGGGAAGGGGACAGATATACATATACAGTAATTTTGGTGGTTACAGTTCTGCCTCTGCCTTCAAAGATCTGGTGCCTTTCTAGGCAGACCACAGAAGCACCCAAGGAATAGTGCGGACAATAGGGCTGTGATTCCAGCATCTTATGCTGCAGCCTTTCAGTCACCATGGCTTATCCCATCTATGCTCTACCTCAGTGCCAATGGAAAACAGCCCTGCAACAACACTTCTGATGAAACCCAGCCCAAGAATCATGGAAAGTGATGGTGAGGGAGACAGCCCAGTAGACATTTTTCATTTCAGATGTGGTTAAGGGCAGAGTTCCTTCTTCGTTTGTTCTAAGCTTTGGCCCCATGGTGAATAAGGAGGATGACTCATCAGTAATCTTCCTACTTTCACCATTAAAAGTATTCTATCCAGTCTAGTTTCCTTTGCTATGGAAGGCGAACTGCAGCCATGTTGAGTTTGTTCATGTTTAAAGCAGAGGCTAGGGAGATAACGTCTAAAGATGGTCCCCTAGGGAATACATACTTGATTTATGGTCTATTGCAGAGGTTAAGGACAAGGGGTTCTAAGAACACCCTACTTTATTTAATTTATTTCTATACAAAGAATTTTCAACCAAGCTCTGGAAGCAAGCTGTTGTGGATATGGGGAGGAATAAGGCAAAGTTACTTCCCTGGGTGTGTTATGTGGGGCCACACATTTATATCTACCATGTTACCAGGCTGTCTGTGCTGAGTTAATCTAGTTGACTGTGTTGGAAGGTCCTTTAAAAGAAATGCCATTTGAGTTCTGCCTAGGAGGATCTAGAAGACTGATAAGAAGAGATAGTGAAATACGTATACCACAGATTGTTAACCCCTTCCTGGGTTGGTGGGTGTTTGGGTTGTTTCCATGTTTTGGCAATTGTAAATTGAGGTACAATAATTCAGCCATTAAAAAAGATGGAGACTTTATAGCTTTTGTATTAACCTGGATGGAGGTGGAACACATTCTTCTTAATAAAGCATCCCAAGAATGGAGAAGCAAGAATCCAATGTACTCAATTCTAATATGAAAGCAGTAGATGATCTAATACAAGGGGTAGGGTAGGATAATGAGGGATTGGGGAGAGGAGAGGAGCAAGGGGGATGGGGAGTCCCAGTGTATGGCACACCTCTTGGGGGCAGGACACAGTTACAACAGGGACTTTACCTAACATCCGCAATCAGTGTATCCTAAGTCTTTGTACTCTCAGTGAATCCCAAACAATAAAAAAAAAAAAAAAAAAAGAGAGAGAGAGAGAGAGATAGTGAAAGGATAGTCTAAGTGGGGAAGTCAACCAGGCTCTGAAAGATCAAGGAGGTTTTGAGGCACCAGAAGGCACTGGTCTGGGGTGGATGGCACATCAGATTTTGCAAGAAGGCCTGGTAGGTACTACATGATGCAGAAAAAGGAGGATGGAGCTACACCACAGAGGGACATTACACTTTAACCAATGGAGGGGAGACGGGGCGGGGGGGAGGAGTTTTTCCCTCCCCATCTCCAACAGGCCACAGTTAAATTCAGCTCTCAGACAAGCAGGCTGAAGGAGAGAAGATAAGAGCCACAGTTCACAGGGCTCCTCCTCTGAGAGGCCCCAAAGCTCTTCTCCTTGCTGAGGATTTAACACACAAATGCTTATGCCACATCATCCTTTCAACACGATTCCACCTTTCCATCAACCCATTTATATACTGATACCAAATTAAACTATAGTTTAAGTCCTACCACTTTAACCCTTTTTCGATCCAGTTTTTTCTGCCACCCACATACTACCAGCTCTTACTGATTTGGGGCAAGAAAGAGGTTGGTGGATTACTTGTAATTACCTTATAGTTTTAAAAGAGAAAAACATCAATATGACCTTACCTCATGATTTGATTATATATTTTAGGTTACATAAAATAATTAAAGTGTTTTTGTTTATTTTTGCTTACAAACAAAAGAAAAATCATCATGTCAGATGAGGTCCAACCGAGGACCTAAAAGGGTTAAGGCATTCTGCTCAACATTGAAAAGATATATTGAAAAAGATAACAGCTTTTTCTGTGCCAAATTTATACTATATTTTCACAATAGTCCCCTGGGTTAGGTATAGGTGATAAACTAAGCGTTTTACAGTTTAAGTAGCTCATCCAAAGTCTCTCAGTCATGCAGGGATTGAGTGGCTGAGCCTGGACTCAAACTCTGGAAGCTCCCTGAAGCTCAGATTCCTCATTTCTTATGTGAGGGGACAATAAATACATCAGAGAATAATTGCAGATTGTAGTTGCTAGTTGTTATCTTTATTGCTCTCCAGAGGGTGAGTGCCTGGCAGAGCCTAAATGAAGGTATAGGGTCGTGTAAACTTTCCCCAGGTTCACGTTCATGTTCTCTCTGCACTCCGGGACTATCTCCCTGCAAGATGATACAGCACATTTTGGTGTAGCCTCTCGGTATAAACACTAAAGGCAGAAATAGACTAGAGAAGGAAGTGGCATTAAAATGATGCTGGAAGAGTGATCATAAAGTAGATGACTAGTCTGCAGTACATGCCAATTCTTCATTCTTTGGGTCTCGCTAAGCTCTGTCCTAGGATCAGGTCCAATTCCAGGGAAAGCCATCCATCTGGGGACTGTTGGACTGCCGCTCCCTGTGGCCTGCCTTCAGACAACAGCAGCGTGACCGTGCTCTTTTCTTCTAAAGCAGTGGCCACATCCAAAAAGACTTTGGAACTTGGCAGACTTGCATTTACATCCCAGCACTTGTGTGCTCTCTGATCATTACTTACTTAACTTCTTTCAGTTTCAATTTCCTCCACTGTCAAATGGGAAAATTATTATAATACCTACTCACTGGGCTATTGTAAGGTTATATGAAAATAAAGATTATAGAGAGGGCTTCATACTGGACCTCACTAATAAAAAGCTCTCAATATGTGGTGGCTTTTTCTGGAAGAGAGTTTCGCATCTTATGTAGGATGGCTGATGATGAGTCTTGGATAACAGTTTGTGTGGTGTGTTTTTTTTTAATAAATGTCTTTTTGGAAGAGAGAGCCATTTCCTCCAGTCCAGTTCTTTCTGTAACATTACACAGAGATGTGTGCAAGAAGCCAAAGGGAAGACCAAGAGAGATTTGCTGCCAGCCTGAAGTTTATTCTAAATAAACCTGCTCCATGGAAGACTGCTTACACCAAGATAAATCACAAAGGAGTTACTCCATTCATAAAGGACTTGGAAAGAGTACATGTAATCCGTCCTAAAGTAGTTTAGAAATGTTTAAATGCAAAATAAATAATAAATTTTATATTAGAGTCTTGGGTAATTGTTTAAAATTTATTTTCTATATCATCACTGTGTTTCTCCTAAAAGGACACAAAAACAATCAAGTAAAAAACATAATAGTGATTAAGTATTTAAACAATTATCTCTCTTTTCAGCTTTCCAAGAGCACGTAACTGTTGTTTTAAGACCAACATGTATGTGCTTTATTTCTATTATTGTTTCTTTTCTGCTGTATGTTTTTAAGGTCCATTGTTATATTTTGATCTTAACTCCACTATTTCTTACCCTATTTCTGTTCTTGCCTTTTGTATTTTTAGGTTATAGCTTTTTGAGGCTCACACAACTAGCTCAGATAGACAAATAATTATTAATTCAATTTTAGGGGAAAAACAAAATCAAATCCACAAACCAAAACCAAAACCAAACCAAAACTAAATCAAGCCAAATTTAAACAAACCAAACAAAAAAACCCCAACAAAAATGCAATCTACTACCACTGACCACAACCATCAAACATTACATCCAGACTTTGTCTTAGGTACAGAGTGGACCAACTTCAAAGGGCTGACTGTGAGGTTTGGTTTTTGTTGGCAGTGTTTGTGAAGCCACTCTTCTTTTGCTCACGAAGTTAGCCAAACCAATCGCTCATTTATTTATCCCCTTCCAATGCTTAGAGCTAAGAATCTCCTCATGGTATTTTTCCATTCTTGGAGTGTTTGGCTGTCATTTTCAGGTAATGAAGAAATGATGTTTTGGTTTTACCCTCATCATTTGTGATCAAGTCACGTAATTGGTCTATGACTCAGTTTCCTTAACTGTGAAGTGGGTAACTGCTATGAGGATCAAATTAGATAAGAGATGTGGAAGCTGTGAAAGAGGACACGCACACACAGGTGATTACTATTCATTGCTGAAATCTTTCTACAAACCTATTTTTTTTCTAAAGAGATGATAGTTATATTTAACAGTCTGTGGAATCTTTTGGGACTGGAAGAATAAATACCAACTTCAATTTATTTGAAAATATCTTAATATTTTCTTGAATGATTAAATTATGTCTTAGAAACAGTTAAAAAAGTTCTCACTTAACTGAGTTTAAAACAAGAGTTCTATGGAATTCTAAAGAATTTTTTGCCTCCTAAATTCTTATTCTTGAGTCAGTTTGGAGTTACCTTCTCTGTTCATGTAGGTAACAAAATACATCAGCTTTATAATCCTGGAATTTCCAGCCCCTGGGCTGTGGAATAATACTGGCCCTGCCACCATCCATGGAAAAGTTGTCTTCCATGAAACCAGTCCCTGGTGCCAAGATGCATAGACGATCTCCTAGAATTAATGGGACATCGTATTGCCATATCTGTTGTTTTTATGAATCTGTATAAAAGACTATAAATCCAATTTCATTGAATCTATCCCAATTTGCTAAACATTGATGAACATTCCAGTGGATGCCAGGTACCAGTTTAGGTATTGGAGAATAAAAAAATGAATATGGTTCATGGAGGATAATGTGTGCCTGTGCAAGTTAGCTTGCTTGAGACTTTTCTTCTTGTATCATGAGGAAACAATAATTTAACATTTGCGTTAAGACTTTGTGGCCTATAAAGTGCCTTATGTAACATTTATTTTATCTTAAGCATATGAAGGAGATGCTTACTATTATTCTCTTGTAGGTGAGAATCCTGAGGTTTAGCAAAGCTGAAAGTTGCTTAGGGGTAACCCCCCAGCTAGTTTGTGGCAGAGCCAAGATTTGAATCTATGTGGCTTTCCCCCCCTTCTGACATCACACTGTATCCATCCTAAGAAAAAATTCATCAGATAAATTATGATTTTTATTTTAGTGTTGTAATATGGCACAAACAACATTTGTTTCTCTTCGCCTAGTTCATTACTACCTGTCTGTCTGTTCTCATGACACATGAGAGCTTTGAACTTCTTGGAAGAAAGGAACTATCTAAATTTAAGGTATTATTAGTATTATTGTTACTATCAGCCAAGACAAATGAAAAGTGGTGAATAGAGCATCTCTTGTCTTACTAGAACTCTTTAATTAAGAAAACTGATTGTTTTCATCCCATGTAGCCATGCAATGATTAATGCAGCACAGCACACATATTCCGAATTTAAGACGCAGTTCACTGAGACCCAGCTACGAGTTCACTTCTCTGCAGAGAAATGAATAGTGACCACCATAGACCCAATGGTGAGATCCAGTTCCTACAGTGAAACTTCATGTTGATTTCACAAATTCTAGATGTTATTTATTTACAATCTAGGGATCACAAATGTAATAATAGAAGTAATTTTATGTAGCATTTTTTTTTTTTACAAGTAGAACTGAAAAAATGAGAAAAGAATTTTGACTTCTTACAAAAAGAGAAAAATTTAAAAGGAAGATAATTAATGGCTTTATCATACAATATCCTTTATAGAGGATAATGCACAGTTGCTGGTATAAAAGAAACAAAGCAGAATTGCCACAAAGACAACTAAATAACTTACTTTTGCTCCTGGCTGCCAACTTACGGCTGCTGATAGAGACTGTGGGTGTGTACATGCAATTGACTGTTTCATCCCTCAGAGGGTGCTGGGCTGCCACTTAATAGCTGTGAGATATGGGGTGATTTACCCAAACTTCCAGAGGCTCAGTTTCCTCATCTGTCAAAGGGAGGAAACCATACCCACCTCATGGGTTTCTATCTATAAATCGTGTGCTTCTGATTATAGCATCTAGCTCACATAAGTGTGTAATAAATCATTGTAAAGATATTGTGGCTGCTCATGGCATCAAGCTTTCACCACCTTTTTGAATAGGCCAAGAAAGCATTGCTCAACCACTGGTCTTTGGATTCCACTGGCAGGGGTTGGGTCTCAGCCACAGCTCTGGCTCACGTCTTAGGAATTTGGCTGTGGTCTATAGACCTATGTCCAATCCTTTTATTCCATCCCAAATTTCCCGCCTGGCCCACATTTGGCAAGATGCGGTGAGAGCTCTGAATAAGGAGCTCTTTCACACTATCTGTGTCTTCTGAGTATTTGAAAAACAGTCCTTAGGCTCACAGCATCTTGAGCCTCTTGTGCTCCTGTGATGTTGGTGGAATGTCTGCAAAACTGTCACCATTTATGAGTTTCTGGGGTCATCACCACAGGTGTAGTGGGGACAAACAGCTGGTAAGATGAAAGTCAGAATCTTGATATGACTCACCTCTGTGCCACTGACTCCTTTTTCTGTTGTCGTCAAGGTGTGATTAACATACAAAATCCCTGTACGTATTTAATGTACACATCTTGATGAGTTTGAGAATAAGTGTATACACCTGTGAAACCATCACTGTAGAGGTCATTAGCATCACCCTCATCTCTAAAATTTCCCCTCTCTATTATTTTTGTGATAGAAGTTCACCCTAAGAAGTTCACCCAACCCGCCACCCTGGGTATATGGGCTGGCACCCCCCACTGAGCCACAGGCACCGCCCAAATATTTAGATGTTTTGATGTTGAATGAATACATAATGGTTGCTTCGAATCTTTTATCATAATATAACATTCCTTTTCTATTTTCAGAGATTTTGACTTAAAACCTATTTTGTCTTATACAATACAGCTACCTCTACTCTTTTTTGTTATAATTCACATGAAATATCATTCCCATCTCTTCAGTTTCAGCCTATGTGTACCCTCATCCGAGGTATTTTGTAGACAACCTATAGTTGGGGCTTGTTGCCATTATCCTTTTAAGCATCCTTTCATCTTTTAATTAATGGGTCTAATTCATTTACATTAAAGTAATAATTGATAGGTAAAGACTATTGCTAATTTGTTGATTGTTTTCTGTCTGTTTTGCATTTCTCGTGTTCCTTGTTACTTCTCTTGCTACCTTTGTTAGTGGTGTGATGACTCTTTATAATGGTATATTTTGATTCTTTTCTCAATGGCTTTGTGTATCTACTATAGATTTTTCCTCTGTGGTTACCATGAATTTTGTTTTGAACCTGTTATGGCTGTAATAGTCTCTTTTAAGCTGATAGCAACTTAACTTTGATTGCACATGCAAACTCTGCACTTTTATTTCCTTCACCCGTAGTTGGTGTTATTGACACCAAGTTTTACCTCTTTTTATATTGTGTATCCAATAAAAATTTTTATGGCTATAGTTATTCTCAGTGCTTTTGTTTTTTGAATTATGTACTAGCATTATTAGTGGTTTATATTCCACTTATAACCCATTACATTATTGTAATATTTGGTGTTCGACTATGTACTTAACCTTCACAAATGAGATACTTACTTTCATATGCTTTCATGTCGCATGTTAACTGTCTATTTAGTTTTTAATTGGAAGAATCCTCTTGAGTTCTCCTTGTGAGACAGGTCTAATGGTGTCAAAATCCATTGGGTTTTATTTATCTGAAAAGATCTTTTGTTTCTCCTTAATTTTTGTAGGACAGTTTTGTATTCTTAGTGGGCAGTTTTTTGCTTTCAGTATTTTGAATATGTCATCCTCTTCTCTCCTTGCTGGCAAGGTTCCCACTGCATAATCTGATTGTCTTCTGGAAGGAGTTGTCTTGTATGTAATAAGTTATTATTCTCTTGCTGTTTTCAAAATTTTGTCTTTGTCTTTGACTTTTGATAATTTAATTACAATGTGCTTTGTTGTAGAAGACGTTTTCAGTTTCAACCTATTTGAGTACTTTCACGCTGCCTAAATCTGAATGTCCATTATTTCTTTGGGTAAACTTTCCTTCCCTTTCTCTCTCTTTTCTTCTTCTGAAAGTTCCATATGCATATTGTGTTTGTTTGATAGTATCCCATGAGTTTCATAGGCTGTCTACACTCTTTCATTCTTCTTTTGTTTTGCTTCTCTGAGACCCAGATGTCCTATCTTCAGGTTCACTAATTATTTTTTCTGCTTGATAGAGTCTGATGTTGAAGCTCCCTATTGAATTTATAAACTCAGCCATTGTATTCTTTGGTTCTAGGATTTCTCGGTTTTCTTTGCAGTGTATATTTCTTTTTTTTCATGTTCATTTTCCTAATATTTGTACTGCTTCATATGGAGATACAATAAACTAAACTTTTGATTTGAAGTCAGACATTTCATATTTAATGACTTAATATTGAATTGTCTGTGTTTTCCTGTAGTTCATGGAACTCCTTTAATTATTACTTTGAATTCTTTGTCAGGAAGATTATAGATCTCCATATTTTAGGATTACTTACTACAGCTTTATTAGTTTCTTTTTGGTGGTGTGATGTTTTCCTGATTTTGGTGGTGTGATGTTTTCCTGATTCTTGGTGATTCTTATGTTCTTGTCTACATGTTTAAAAACATGCTCATTTCTTCCAGTATTTGCAGGCTGGTTTCAGCAGAGAAAAGCCTTCATGAGTCAGTTGGCTTGGAACTCTGGGTGGGCCAATTAGCAGCATTTCTGGTCAGGGCCTGACCTGTTGCCTGTTGTATGATAGCTTCTCAGCGAATTTTTAGTGAATTGAACTTTCTGACTTTGATCTTTAGTACTGTATAAAATGTTGATGATGCTGAAGATGAGGATAATAATGATAGTCATGGAAAAAGAGAGAGAAAGTGACATAAATAGAAGAGGACAAAAGTAGCCAACAGCTATGGGATACAAGGTACAGCTCAGCTGCTGGATGTTTGGGGGTTCAGAAGGATGTTACAGGGAAAAAAAAGTTATACATTTCCTGTTGAGATTTGAATCAGAAAAAACGAGTTTTACTCCCATGACTCATATAATACCATAAAATGACAATAGCCAATATCTATTGAGCACTTACTGTGTGCTAGGCACTGTTTTAAGTACCTTACGTCTATTATCTATGTAAGCATTTCAGCAACCCTATGAAGAGGTCAATAATTATTACCTCTACCTTACAGGTGAAAAAAATTAGTCATTATTATCTATACTTTACAAAACCCCCCCCAGAAACAGAACTATTAAGTAATTTGCTCAAAATCATAATTGGCAATTCCAGGACAGTGTGACTCAAGAGCCATTCTCTGAACCATTACTTTTGCCCTTAGGACATAAGACAGTAAAGTTAAAGGGTCCCAGGTACAAAGTGAGATATAATTGCCTTGGAAAACTGGGCATTACAAACTTGACTTTGGTTATATTCGTTGTTCTTTCATTGATTAAGACAAGCCTCAAATCATTGAATTATAAAACTCAGAGGGTAAAATAAGATCCTGGTTAAATTACCAAATTGACAATAGCATAGAATCAGGATGTTTCCAAGTGTCAAGGAGCCAGAGATTCACAGAACATCTCCTGAGTGATTGGGAATACAAAGGCTCTGAGTTGGATCCAGAGAAGCATAGCCCATTCCCTAGGATACTGATACTCACAAACTGCCTCACAAACTGTATGTAGCAAAGTAAAGGCATTGATAATTCTCAGTGGACTAGTAAATAAAAACAAGAATTGATTTCCCTACCCTGTCCTTTCTTTTTGCTACAGACTTAGGTATGATGTTCTCTCTTGAATATCTTCTCTCCTATATAAGATATTTTTATTTCTTTTTGGAGTTAAGTCACAATAAGTCACAGTAATTACATTATTAATTATTAATAAATAATAATTGCATATGCAATTAAATATATACTTATTAATAAAATTATTTATCATTGTTTCAAAACATAATTAAATGTTATTATATAATGGTTATCTACCTAGTGGAAGGTTAGTCAGGGCTAGGTCGCTGTTAACATTTTCTGGTCATTTATAAAATTTGCTTTTCGTAAAAATTCGTATAAAGGTCTTCCTGGAAAGTTGAGTAGCAGTCTTGAAATTCAGTGTTAAACACACTTGGAGGCCAAAAGATAATACTAAACACCCCATTACCTATATCCTCAGGCTGGCTTTCAGTTGAATGGATTCTGCTTTAACCTTGATGCCCCTCCATCCTTCCCTTTCTTTCCCTCTGCTTCCCCCACCAGGGTCCTGGCTCAATCTTACTATTGCCATTTCCTAGCCAACTCTGGAGAGAACCTGATCTTTTCCTGTTCCTATCCTAGGAGCATAACTATGGGTCTTCACATTTTCTAGTGTAGAGCCTTTACAGACAAATAGTTCTTCCTAGTAATACTGATACCTTTTAGAGCAAAGCTCTGAGACATTATAGGGTGTCCCAAAGCTTGCCTCTAAAGTCAGCATATGTAGGGAAAATGGGTAATTGTAGCTAAATATACCTTAATGTACAAAATATTCATCATAAAATTTTACTAGGAAAAAGCCAACCTGTAGAAAATACTTTGTAAATATTTTGTAAATATTTTATAATGAATATTTTGCACATAAAGGTACATTTTGCTACAATTTCCCATTTTCCTTATGTATGGTGACTTGAGGGGTGACTTTTGGGACACCTTGTGTTATACATAGTACTCTACAATGTTCTCGCCTCCTAGAGATTTAGTAAGGACATTACAGAGAATAATAAAGAGTAGGAAAAGGACAAAAATTCCATGAAATATACAGAATTGCGGTCATAACCTTAAGACTCTTGCCATTTAAATACCTTATCAGGAGACAGTGTGGCCTACGAGACAATTCCTAATCAAGGAATAGGACATACTGATTTGAGTCCAGACACCATCACTCACCCATGAGTTGGCAAGTCATGTCTCTCTCTGAGTATCAATATCTTCATCTATAACATAAAGGTGTTGAACTCATTTGGTGATTTTGAAGTCTCTTTTTAAATATTTAGATCCCTTTCTTTAAATAAATGTTCTTGTGATCATAAAAACAATAACGTATTAGAGTTTCTCTATTTGAAGTTTGGGTGGTTGTGGGATTCAAGGCCCCACCCACAAACACCACTTCCCTCCATTTGTGGTTAACAGTTTAACACCACTGGGACAGATGATATCAGACATCTTTTCTGGCTCTAAATTTTTTTTTTTTTTTTTTTTGAGACAGAGCCTCAAGCTGTCACCCTGGAGAGAGTACCGTGGCATCCCAGCTCACAGCAACCTCCAATTCCTGGGCTCAAGTGAGTCTCTTGCCTCTGCCTCCCAAGTAGCTGGGACTACAGGTACCCGCCACAACGCCTGGCCATTTTTTTTTTGGTTGCAGCCATCATTGTTGTTTGGCGGGCCCGTGCTGGATTCGAACCTGCCAGCTCCGGTGTACATGGCTGGCGCCTTAGCCTGTTGAGCCACAGGCGCCGAGCCGTGGCTCTAAAATTTTGTGTTGTAACCTCATGCAAAGGCAAAAGCTTAATGTAAGTCAGCATACATACACAACTCCCCCCCCCAAAAAAGAAAAAAAATCCATGTTAAGCTTTCTTGGAAAAACAAAAGCCAGAATTCCTTAATATATCTCAGCCTAAATTAAGGTTATTCTTTAAGTACAAATGAATAACTTGCAGTTGAGTTGGAGACAGTAGATTTCAAAGGAAGTGGGAGGAGTTTGAGAACAGAAATCAGATTTCATTCCTTTCTTTCATATCTCTTTAAGCATAAATGCTTCTAAATCAAATTCATAGTATATCAGTAGTTTTGAGATTCTGGAAAGCCATCAAGTTATGTACGTATTTCACAGGACAGTATTTCCAAGCAAGTTTATTCACGTCAACAAGTTTGGATTAGATCACTGAGTTTTCTGGTGAACGGGGTACTGAATACAGAGTCATCTTGAGAATGTTGGGTAGTTATACCAGAAGTATGAGGGGCTCTGGTTTGCCACCTGTTTGGTTGATTGATAATTGTGTAGTGTCTAATTCATAGGTGGCTCTCAGTAATATCTGTTGAGGGAATGGAAGAATGTCGTAAGACAAGTCAGGTCACTGAAGTGCTCTAGTAGCCACTAACACCAAGACTTAACAAGAAATATCCGAATAGTTGTCACAGTTGTTTAGAGACCTGGCCAATTATTGTTCTTGTACACATGTGACAAGGGGAACATGAGCTTACGAGTTTTGATCATAACTACATAAAATGAGAGGGGAATACTCAAAGCTTTTGTTTGATGACCACAGGGGCAGTAACAGCCAGAAATCAGGTCTTTAAGAATGATCTTTAAAATAAATTGATAATCTGATTTATTTAAGAAAAAGTGGAAATGTATATTTATAATGTCATGCTGCCTCAGTGTTTAGAAACTTTTGCCTAGAATTGGCTCCTTTACTATCTACTTGGAATAACCAATTTTCATTTAATATGAGCAAAGACAGGAAAGATATCCAAGTGACAAAATCCTAATTCTCTTCTCTTGAGAATATTGTATGTTCTGGGGCAGTGCCTGTGGCTCAAAGGAGTAGGGCGCCAGCCCCATATACCGGAGGTGGCGGGTTCAAACCCAGCCCCAGCCAAAAAAAAAAAAGAGAATATTGTATGCTCACTGGATTGAATTGTTTTCTCTCCTTACATTTGTGATTTCAAACCACATGGAATATATTTGAAATGTGAATCAAGTTTTTGAATTAGGGATGGTCACTAAATTGCTGTAAAGTTTGCAGAGAGCACTAACGCAGCATTTTGTTTGTTCAGAGAAAATATGACTTCGGAGATGCTCTCTGACAAAAGTGTTCTGAGGGCAAATAAATTTTACTTAAATTGTATAACAGAATGAGTATTGGTTAAAAATTATTTTTGGCTATTTATAAATTAGCTGAAATATATCTGAGAGCTTATGTCACTTAAAATCTTTTTCCACTCAAATATAATTTTTATTATTATTTTTTAAGTTTTATTTCAGATTAGTAGGAGGGTACAAATGTCTAGGTTACATTATTTTCAATTCTAAGGTAAAGTTTAAGTTGTATTTGAGCCCTTGTGTAATTTTGAAACACTACTGATAAATGCTGAATTATTTAAGTTAATGATGAAATGAGCTCCTTAAATACACTTAAATGCAAAGTGGAAAATAATGTTATTGGAATCACTTAATGGAAGATGATCAGAAATGAATTAATGCTGTGCTTTATTAAGGAGAATATAGTAAATAAAATAGCATTCCTCTTATGCCTCAGGGTTATCAGCATGAATTTTTTTTTTTTCCTTTGAGACAAAGTCTCACTATATCGCCCTCGGTAGGGTGCTATGGCATCACAGCTCACAGCAACCTCAAACTCTTGGGTTTAAGCGATTCTCTTGCTTTACTCTCTCATGTAGCTGGGACTACAGTCACCTCCACAATGCCTGGTTATTTTTTTGTTGCAGTTGACATTGCTGTTTAGCTGACCCTGGCCGGGTTCAAACCTGCTACCCTTGGTTGTATGTGGCTGGTGTCGTAACCACTGGGCTATGGGTGCCGAGCCTATCAGCATGAATATTGTGCAATATTAGAATAAAGTGTGGCCTTTAAAACTCTGTCTATGGAACTCTGTGTGCCCAGTCTCCTAGATCTTTAAGTTCTGGTGTGTGCTTTTATTGCATTCTTTGTCCTCTCCTCTGAACTTATCACCTGTCACTTCTTTTCTGCTCTATACTCATCTCCATCAGCATTCATCTGATGTGATGTGGGATAGGCTCGTGCAGTTTTTAGAACTGTGTATAGTTTTTAGAACATTTTGAGAGGCATAATTCTAATGAAGTGTGTGAGTATTGTTTTAAAGTCATGGTATCTAGGGAATGTTTATTTTTCCTGTTCTTTTATTTCTGCTTATTTCTTGGATTTAAATAATTGGTGTTTTGAATGTGTTGTAGTTCTACTTCTTCACAGAAGTGATTAATGGATGTCTTTCTTTTGTTTATTTTCAAAAATTGACATATTGGACTGTAAAACACCATTAAGCTCATTTTCCATTAGCCATATCTACAGATTGCCTGATAGCTCCAACTACTCTATCACCAAGATTTTTCCATTCACTTCATAGCAATACATGATTGCAAATAAATAAGAACAAAAGACTTATTGAGTTCTGTGATTACAAACATGAGTTTTGTAAAATGAATAAACGCCATAGCACGTCACTGTCTCAGTCACACCACAGGAAGGATTTGCACATGGCTGGAAGTGATAGATGGAACGTTTGTCATTTCCACCCAAAGCTACTGGTTCAGTCGTGTTTCCAGTGTGTGCTACTTTTGGTAAAATTGATCACATTATACCAGACTCCTGTACTTGTTCGTATCTTTATCAAAAGAAGTCATGTACAAATCTCTGAAATAGCATTTTGCCTGGGAACCAATTTCCTTTCATGTGCTTCCAGAAATGTTCATTAAGTCATACAGAGAGTAAAGTAATGCACACCCAAGGCTCTATGTGTTGAAATACAACAGAAACATTTTAGTCCAGTAGACCGAATACTAAGCTAGACATAAAAAAAAATACAAGTCTTCAGAAAGCTCAGGTCTAAACTCTTGAAGTAGCACAGTACAAAGAACAGAACTCTGGATTTCATGTCTGGAGGCCCAGACTCATCTTGATCCAGAAATGCTTGAGTTTGCCACTTAGCCGCGTGACTGTGGATAAGTCCCTAAACAGTGGTTCTTAACCTTCCTAATGCTGCGACCCTTTAATATAGTTCCTCATGTTGTGGTGACGCCCAACCATAAAATTATTTTCGTTGCTACTTCATAACTTTTATTTTGCTACTGTTATGAATTGTAATATAAATATCTGATATGCAGGATGTATTTTCATTGGTTGAGGCCCAAAGGTTGAGAACCACTGCTCTAAAACCTCAGTTCCTTCCTCTTAAAATGAGGAGTTTGAATGAGGTGCTCCAAAGCCCATTCTAGCTCTGGAATTGGTCGTGTCACCTCAACATAATGGGTGATAGCGAAGTCCTGCTTCGCTGGTCCACCATGGCTCACTTATTTCCCAGGTGTGGGGCAGAGAGCTGTGGGCATTTTCCCTTGGCTTTCTCAGGCTCAGGGCTGCTTCTACTTTGTCAGTGTGTTCTCCTTTACTGTTGGCATTTCTCAAGCAAGGAATTACCATGAAAAAGTGTCTTGAATTCTCTTCTTTCTTTCTCATGAATAATGTCGTGTTTTATGCACACCTAAATTGACCTAATATTACCTGCCTCTCTTAGGGTGCCAGAGCTAAGCCCATGACTGATGTTCTGTGTCCAAAAAGTTGCAACTGACAATGCTATACCCCTGTTCCATCTTTTGTGTGCTCACTTGATATTGCTTTCCTCCTGAACTCACAGGTCAAGAATATCGCAATTAGAAGGAGATCGAGTAAATTAAAAATAGGTATAATTGGCACAGTGACAGAATGTCTATCTATCTTAGATCTCCTCTTTGCATGTAAATAGTAACAAAAAATATTCTAAAAGATAGGATTTGATTCATAATTGTGGTAAAAAAGCATCAACTAGCTAACATAGGATCTATATGGAGAAACCTGGAAAACACTAGTAATTGAAGAATGACTTGAAAAAAATGAAGAGACACAAGTATTTTTGGTTAGAAAAAACGATTCTTCCTAAATTAATCTATAATACTTACCAATTGAGATCATAACAGGATTTTGAGGGAATAGAACAAAATTATTTTAAAAGTTAATTTGGATGAATAATGATATAATAGCCAAAAAGTTAGAAAAGGGTATAATTAGGACAAACTTGCTATACCAGGTCATTCAAAAATTTTGGAACATAACAGAAATTAAAACAATGTGGTATTTTATCAGTGGAGAAACTAGCCAATAGATTAGTGGATCAATATAGAAACAGTGGGGAATCTTAAGTATGTGGGGAATTTTGTAAATTATAAAATTGGGGGAAATATTTTACATTAGTTGGAGAAAATATTTAATAAATGGTATTGGGAGACACCATCTTGCTTCTTGTTCTAAACTCATTTTGAAACAGATTAAATATTTAAATGTTAAAAACAGTAGAATAATAATACCAGAATAAATAACAAATACATTTAAAAAATAATTTGGCCTCGAGAAGGACTTGAATAGATCACAAAATCCAAAGTTTCTAAATGAAAAAAAAAATTGATAAATCTGATGACATTAAAAGAATACCTCCAAAAATCTTATATTTTAGAAACACCTACTAAGGTATTTGTAGATGAAATAATAGGATGTCTGGGATTTGTTTCAGAAGAATACAGGGTTGGAAGAAAGGAGGTTTAAAACTAAAACCAGATTGGCTATGAATTGATCATTGTTGAAACTGGAAGATGAGGGGCTTCCTTGATATTATTCTCTATTTTTTCATGCACATTTGAAATTTTCAGTAATTAAAATAGTCTTTCATATGACTAAAAACAATCTTAAAAGGTTGAAACTCCATATTGGAAAAATATTTGCAGCACGTATGATAGCACAATGGATATTACTTCTAATAAACAAGTAACTCTTAACCAATGAGTGGAAAAAAAAGTTTATACAAATAAAAAAGAAATGACAAAGGACACGAGCAACCAATTCAAAAATTAAGAAATACTGGCTTGGCACCTAAGGCGCCAGCCATGTACACGAGAGCAGGTGGTTTTGAATCCAGCCCGGGCCTGGCAAACAATAATGACAACTACAGCCAAAAAATAACCAGGCGTTGTGGTGGGTGCCTGTAGTTCCAGCTATGTGGGAGGCTGAGGCAAGAGAATCATGTAAGCCCAGGAGTTGGAGGTTGCTGTGAGCTGTGACACCACGGCATTCTACCCAGGGCCACAGCTTGAGGCTCTGTCTCAAAAAAAAAAAAAAAAAAAAAAGAAATTAAGAAATACTAATAGCCAATAAGTATATAAGAAGATTTTCAAATATCATTGATAGTAAAAGAAAGTTAAGGAAAACAAAACTCAATAGTAGAATTTCACCCATCAGATTGGCAAAGATCAAACAGGCAGAAAAAAAGATAAAGATAATGAGAGGGCGGATAAAGGAGGTAATTTTCTGTAGAGTTGCTGGAACTGTGAATTGGCAGAAAAGTCAATGTTTCAAAATATAAAATGTAAATGTACACTGACATCTATATTCTACTTATGAAAATTTATTGGAAGAAAGTATTGGCAAAGATGACAAAAAAAAGTGACCAATAGCATATATGTTGAAGTTATTTATGTTAATATAGAAAAATTAGAACACAATGTCCATCAATAGGGAACTGGTTAAATACGCAATGGTATAGAAAAATAATGAAAAAAAAAAGAAAAATAATGGGATATTTTATAGAAATTACACGATTATGTCACAAGAGAGGTCCACAACATGTACTTGAGGGAAAAAAAATCAATATTTAAATATTTGTATTTTCCAATTAACAGAAAAGGAGCTATACATGCAAAGAGGGATGTTTAGAAGTTCACCAAGTAATTCAATATGGCAGTCTCTGGCCATTTAGATCCCTGGTGATCTTTATATGCTTTGTATTTTTGTATGTTGTGTAAGTTGGGAATAATTGAGAAGCATAATTTTTTAAGAACCAATAGGTTAAAAATAACTTATTTTATATCCCTGCCTGCCCCTCTAGCTTCTGAGACGTGAAGGGATGTGAATGTGTCATTCATCCATTTTTGTATTACTCCTCTTGGCACTTCACAGGTGCCCAGTGAGGATTATTGGGTCAAGTTGAATTTTATCTACCATCTTTCCATGAGAACCATTCAGGCAGGTGTTTTGTATGTTGGTGTGATACAGGCTCCATCTCTATTTACTTACCATTTTCAGAGAAACATGGTGTGTGAGTTACCTTTGGATCAAAGCTCTGATTTTGCAGATAAGGAAAATAGTTCAGGAGGGGAAAAGGCTTAGGATCACACTGCTAGTGAGTTTTCTGAATGTGAGTCTTGACAGCAGATGTTTTAAACTGTTTTGCTTATTTCTATACTCCTAGCACTTAGAACCTGCCACATAGAAGGTGCGTAATAAATATTTATTGAATGGATAAAGGAATACATCTTTTCACCACTTTGTATCAGAAAGCTTATTTCGTATTTTTTCTCTACCTTTCTTTTTGTGTGTAAAATAGATTCTTAAAATGTTGCATATAAATCTTTTCCTTTCCCCACTGAAAGTGAAGACTTGACATTTTGGGGGCTTATGGTTGACTGACATGCTGATTATTATTGTTATTGTCAATGAAATGAGGGCAACTAAAATATTTGTAAGGGAGCTTTGTTTCCTTCTCTATTGATAATTCACCATCATAGCTCAGGATGTCCCTGACCCGATGCACTATGGGTCAAGGTTGGTAACACTGTGTTATGGAGAGGAAGAAGGGGCCAGGGTTGGACAAAGATTCAGTCTTCAGGGCTGATGCTAGCCCCAGGTGCATGGTTGGCTTTGGTGAGGTCAGGAGTAGACCTAGAAGATGCCACTGGGGTACAGCATTCTGAGGGAACTTCTAGAAATTGTTGGTTCTAGACAACGATCCCAGGGTCATCGAATATCTGAGATTCTGAGAAGTGACCACTTTTGAGGAGTGAGTCTAGAAAGCGGCATGATTGGAGGTCCTTAAAGTTTGGGAGCTATAGATGAGGTCCTATGCAAATTTCTTGAGATACTTTACTAAGAAGAATATGTTCCAGCTCCATCCATGTAAACATAAAAGAGGAAGGAGGGAAGAGGAAGAGGAGGGGAGGGGAGGGGAGGGGAGGGGGAGGTTGGATGGAAGGAGGGCAAATGGTGGGATCATCCCTGTGGTGCATATTGCAAGGGTACAAGTCAGATCTATTAAGTGTACAAAATAAATGTCTTAACACAATAATTAAGTAAGTGAGGTGAAGGCTATGTTAACCAGTTTGATGTAAGCATTCCAAATTGTATATAAAATCACATTATACCCCATAAATGCATTAATGCAGTTATGATTTAATTAAAAAAAAAAGGAAAAAAATAAAGAAAGAAAATGGCTTGAGAAAAATTATTCAGGGTCCCAATAATTTGCCAACTCAAATACTGTCAGGTCAAGTGATCTCATCAAAGATGTATGATAGTAAACAAAAACACAACCCCAAGGGCAGGGCTAATCTGAATTGATGGATCCTGCGACTTGGACTACTTGTGCCCTGGAATGAGAGAATTGGAACTTAGTTATCATTTCATTAGAACCTCCCATTTATCAGCCCAAGTTGGAAGCATGGCATAATTTCAAGTTGTGATACATCGTGATAAAGTGGGAAGGGTGACAGGAAAGATGAGCTGATGTATTGAGTGACTTAGCTGGTGCTAGATCAGGCACTGGTATGGGAATCACCCTTCTGGAATAGAACATTTGGGGGAGGTACAGTGGCAGCAGATGACATCATCTATTTTTCATCATTTATAATGAGGCTGATTCATGAATCTGTTGCTCTGTTTACTTTCAGTGTATCTAGTTCTTGTTTACTTCTAATCAACTAAACCTCACATAATCCTTCAAACAAGAAATACATTCATTGGAATAGAGTCAAAGGAAAATATTGTGACATGTGAAATATATAGGACAGATGATTTCCATGCAATCTAAACATGGTCTGAAAGTCTTATCCCTTCATCTCAGGGATCATTCAAAATCAGGCTAGCATTTCTTCTTGTTTGTGTTCTTGAACAGTGTTCTAATCTATTTATCATGGACAATAAAATTATCAAAAAGGCATGTGTATAGAAATAGACTGGAAATATTGCTTCATGTTAAGATATTCTTTGAAACAAGTTTTGATTTTGTATTGTTTTCAAGACTTCTTCCTTCTCTTTTGTGGGATCATCTGGGTCTTTTAAACTTTTTTCCTGCTCTGGAGTCAGCTGGTTCCTAGACAAAGGCCTTGAAAGGCAGTTCAGTATAATTTAACTGAACTCTAGGGAATAACTGTAAATGAATACAGCCCACAGTGTGGCATTGAAATTGGGGACTGTTAGCAAAGCAGATAAGTCAATTTGAAGGATTCTCTAGGGGAACTGCACAGAGCTCCTCTCACTGTTGATGGCATATCCTGTTCACAGTTTCAGCCTCTGGAAATGCTTTGATTCAGCAGCAAGTTCAGACTTTCAAACACTGCAATGGGCCTTTGTTGGCAACTGCTCTGCCTGCGTGCACAGAGGGCTCATTCTTCCAGGAAGGGCCAGACGGCCTGCTGATGGGCCAAACCAGTTTACACTGATGCTGCTTGTGGGAAGGAGGAGCAAGCATGGATCGGTGTGGCCCATAAAGGGGCCATTTATCCCTTTCCAGCCCAGGATCCTCTTCTCCCAGCTTAAGCCATCTTCAGTCCCTTGTTCAATGGTCTCTGAGCCACAATTCTTACCGACTGAAATACCTCTGACACTCCTCTAAAATAAATTCCTGAATATACAAGAGAGGCAGTTACAAGGTGCCGGCTCCAAGTGTCCCTTGGGGGAAATACTTTGCTGAGAAAGTAATGTCATCACACGCCCCTCTACACACCCACCTTTCCCTTTGATCTTGCGATGTTTACCTGTGGCTTATTGGTACCCGGGCGAACTGGGTATTGCGCATTCAACTTTGAACTATGTCTGGTTCTCCGGTAGGCATTCTTTGATGTCAGATTTATTATGCATTGTTTATTGGCCTTTCATACATACCCACACGTATTTCTAAGACCAAGGCTCTTCTTTGCTCATTCAAAAGGAGAACTGGAGTTTGTTTCCATATTGGCTATCCTTTGATATTTCTGAAAGGAGAGAAATAATATCTCTGGAGTCCATTTTGTCCACTTACAAATTGTTTTAACAATATATGTGAAGGGCAATTTTGTATTCTCTCTATCCCATTACTATCTTCCAAAACACAATTATATGTCAATTGAATGACTCAGAACTTCTTCAGCCCAAGTAATAAATCATAAGTGTCACGGGTAAAAAGAATTTGTCATTGTTCAGTGTGTATACAGAGTTATGTGGCATATAACCTCAAATTTCTTTCAGATCATATATAAATACATAATAAAATAATAACACTCATTAGTCAACACCAAATATAAGTTCCAGATGTCTGAACATCAAAGTATTTATAGGCCTATAGGAACTGCCTTGAGATAGGAACAGTTCTTCAGAAATGGTACTGGAAGAAAGCAGGCTACAAAAACCTCCCAAATTCTCTGAAACAAAAGCTATTCTTATTTATCCATAAATTATGAATGGCTTTTTAAGGGCTGACTCATTGGCCAGTACATGGGCCTACAAATCCGGTTTCTGACTGGACTAACAGGAATCCTACAACAAATCATTTTTTCCCAGCTTGCCTCTAAAGCAAGTCAGTCTGTCTAGAGTTTCAGCCGCCGCTCTTGTTAAGGCACAGGAGTTCTTCGTAGCTTCCACCTGGAGCCCAGCCATAGTTGTGACACCCCTCTCAACCCCCAGAGCAGGGACTGCCTGCTGCAGGCAGTTTGCAGACCGGCTCCCTGGAAGCTCGTCTTTGGAAGCTGGGACTTTACAGCCCCCTCAAGTGGTGGGATTGAGTGGCAGCAGGTAGGCTCCTTGCTTGAGGTCACTCGCCCCATGCTACTGTCCATCCCATCTTTTCCTTCAGTGTCCGCCTTGTATCCACAGCAAGGTGCAGGAGAACAACCTAATCCCAGCTGTACCCTTTATTTACTGCCTGACCTTCAACAAATGAGCGGCCTTTTCTCTTTAAGTTTTCTCATCCATAAAACGAAGTGGTATACGGAACAACCTTTCAGGTCTTATCCAGCTTTAATGAGCAACGATTCAGTTTTCAGCCACAAAAAGAGAAAAAAAATGAGTATAACTTAGTTCCTCAATGTGAAGTATTGGGTCCCGATGACCAATATTACTAATGAGTGGCTTAATGAATTATGACTCAATATAAAATTTCACCACCAACACTGACCTTCCAAGACTTGAAACATTTTTTTCTTGCAAGGAGGAGCAGGGGCAGGATATGATGATTATTTTCTGAGGGTTTAATATGAAAAGGTAAAGCCCAGACAATCTGTGGGCAATGTGAAAAAAAATTCTACGATGGTTTCCTGCCTCAAATCTTCCTCTTGCAGGAAAGAGGGAAAAAATGAAAGCGCTTCTCAAATGCAGTGATTCAAACGTTCCAATGACTGATAGTGCATGAATGTCAAGAATTTTGAACATGAGTTATCCATCCTTATTTTTCTATCCCAAATACTTTTTGTTGATTTTTCTAACCATTGGAAATGTTTCTAAGAAGGAACGATTTAGTTCTTGAAGTGGTGAATAAACAAATGAGTATTTGAATAAGAGCTTTATTGGACTCAGGAAGCCATTTTAAGTGGCGATAACCACACCTCTTCTTTTACTGCCTTTCTCAGAGGGAATTTGTTTTTATTGGCATACTTGTCCATGTGAAGAATCCTGGAATTCCTCTGATAAAAGTTTGATCAATACAAGGTGGCGATAGTGTTCACTTAGCAGTTTCCATTAATCAATAGATGACCACCAACTTGCAGAGTCAACATGGAATCAAGTGGACATGAAATACGGATTACTTAAACCTTGAAGCGCCAGTGTTGCACAATTAACAATAAATCCGTTATTACAATGCATTTTCTCAAACAAAAAACACATGTGACTGGGAATTTAAAAACTGAACAGACATTGGCAAATGTTTTCCAAATATAATACACCATCCTGACAGCTAATGCATCAGCAATGTTTACTTCAGCAAATGTTTCCAATTCGGAGGGGAAAAAATGAGAGTCTAATAATAATCCTTTTCATTTGAATACATGTATGGTACTCTACAGTTTACAGAGCACTTTCAATGTATACATCCACTCAACTGATCTTTGAAACCACCCTGGGAGGTAGACAGGGCACATATTTTATTATCTTCCAGAAAGTTTTAGTTCCCTCAACTTGTCATGCTGTTTCAGGTCTCTGTGATTTCACACGTGCTCGTCTTGAGTCCTGGAATGCCCTCTCCCCCACCCTTCCCATTCTGCTCCATTTTTCATCTAGCTAATTCCCAATCAGGTCTGAAAATCAACGCAACTGCTGCCTCCTTTCAAATCCTCTGGAAGTCTCCAGTTTGATTTAGAAGTCTCCCTTCTGTGCTGCTTTTCTGTCTCTCCTACAAGACTGCACCAACTTGACTGTGTGGCTCTTGTCTTACTGACTTGACATTTGCAGCACCCACTACCATCCCACTCACATAGTAAGGACTCAATAAGTGTCAGAAGAAAGAATGATTGCTCTCTGTTTATGAGATGAGGAAACTGATGCTCACAAATTTAGACATCTTGTTCAAGGTCACACAGCTATCGAGGGGCGGGGTTTGAACTTTAACTGTGCTGCTGGTTTCCCAGTCTAATAGTCTTTCCTCAAGATCACACTGTGTTTACTCTGCTCGTTTCTACTGAAGCACTTTAGGCGATCATGGCCATAGAGCATAGTGAGATTATTTCTGCAGAATATATAAGAAGTCACTGGGAAGACATATGCTAACTTCTTTTCTTAGTTCTTTATTCCTATATTATTTTTTAACTAACTATTTCCATTAAGGATTTGGGCCAGCATAAAATAAAATTTACATAAAAGACAAAGAGCCATGAAAGAGAAAGAAAGGAAAAGTTTGGGTCAGAAATTCTAGGCCATAAAGAACTATGGTAATTGAGTTTAAAACTTGGCTTTGGGCTTCCTAGCAACCCAGTAGAAAATGGAAACATACTGTGCTATATTGCTCTTATTATTATGTAAAAAGAGAAGAACATCATGGAAGACTGCCCGACCCCCAGCATTAAACTCGAAGAGGAATTTATTGTATGGATATTCATGTGACTCTATAAAAAAAAAATGGAAAATGCCTTCACTCATATAAAAGCAATTTCTTCTTAAAACACTTATTGAATATCTCCTATATGTTAGACACTATATTAATGATTGTGATGAAGATTCAAATGAGAGTAAATTCAGATGAGTAAAATAAGACCCTACTTTCAGAAGACTTCATAATCTTGCTAGTGGAGAAGAGTAATACACAACCAACCTGACCCATGTGGACCTTCTTAACAAATGTTTCTGGTAGCAACCCCAATAAAAACTGGTCACATTACATTAAATTGGAGTTCCCATGTGGATATCTGTATGAGGAAGAAAAATGAATGCAGAATATATACATGGGTCACATTTTGGTATTAATACTTTCTATTCAGATTTTCCTTTTAATGCATCACAGATTTAACACATATAAATATTTATGTATATTATAATGCTTGCCAGTGAAAGCATTAATGCCTTATTTATTTTTGTTTGTATTTATCTTAATTCTTTCATTTAAAATCTGTGTGCATTGTTTAATTGCTGTTCAAAATAAGAATGTTTTGAAAGCTTATATTAGTATCCATACATGGAGACATATTTTTCAACTGTAGACCATTAGGAAGTAAACCTAATAATAAGTTGTCTGGCCTCAGAAAACATGGTCAGAGTGAAAAGTCCACATTTTGTTCCTGTAATTTGTAATGCACTCAGAAAATCCTGACGCTGGCTCAGAACCAGTTGACGATCCCTCCAGCAACTGGACTCATAATGGGGAGCCTATTTTTCTTTCATTACTAGTAACTGGAAAAGCCTAGTAACCATTTTCCATTGACATTCCCTCCAGGATGGAGAGCTTGTTTTTCCTAGATTTTCGTATATTTTTAGGCAGTCATCTTGGGCAGTCTGGTTTTGTATCAAAAGTGTTATTAATTGAAGAGGTTCTCCCTTAGGCTATTGGGTAGAAAAATACACTCTCTGTATCTTCATGTCTATTTTGGGGGTCATGCCTGGGTTCTAATTCTCCATCTTCTTGTAAAGTAGCTACTGTTTCATCTTCTCAACCCTGCAGTGTGCTGAGGAAAAGGAAGGAAGGAACCCAATCTCAGAGCTATGATCATTCTTCTACACGGCTGGCTTGGAAGTGGCAACCGAGGGACACCTACTCCGATTTCTCAAACTTGTGGAAAGTTAAAAAAATGTTAATAGAAAGTAGTAGATTGATTTTTGGGCACTGAAATGATGGTGGTCTCCACCTGCAGGATGGCCATGGAATGGAGCTTTTGGGAGTTTTTACTTACACTTGATTCTGCCTCTGCTGGGAGTTTTCCATTTGCACAGTTCTTTTCTTAGAGGCAAAACACTGTGCTTTGTGTTTCGCTCTGGGTTCAAAACATCTTCACAAATCCAAGGCCATGTACACAGCTTTGGCTCCTTTTACTTGGTAGTAGGAAAGAAAGTGTGACTAGTTAGTAAAGAGAGACAAACTTGACAGTTTATCATCTCAGGACATCATTTGCTAATCTGGAAAACACGGGGGAAGGGCCTTGGCCTTGTCCCTCACGTGGACAAAGTGGAAAGTAAACTAATGGACCAGTAGGCTGTGGTCACTGGTATTATACTAGGCATCTTAATACATTGTCTCATTGAGTTCTCACAACTGGTGTGCAAGGGGGGGAATGCTTACCCTATTTCCTTGTAACAGATTTCAGAGGTCCGCTAACTCTTGAAGGTCACACTATTGATAATGCTAGGAAAGGGGTGATCTGAAGTTGACAAGACACCAAAATCTGCTGTTCCATTCTGTTGACCAGGCAGCCCTGTGGAGGCCCCGTGGGCCCAGCACACTATGGCCTTCCTTGTTACACCTTCAGGAGAGAGGGATTTTGACATGTTCTCTTAATAGTTTTCCTTAAAGGGTTCTTTTCACATGGTAGGATTATCAGTACAGCAGAGTTTTAGGCTATAGCCCAGCATGAATCTTCTGAGGAAAATGCTGATTCATCCAGTAATACTGTTCAGTGGAGATTTAGAATCCCAGGCACCAATAGATGGTGAAATTCCTTTTCAATGAAGCAAGAGATGTTAGAGGAAAATCAGTTAATAACATTTCATGATAATTTATCCAGTATACTTACCTGATTCTCAAGTTCTCTTGTCCTAGTTACAAGGACAGAATAAGGAGTGTGATATCCCCATAGTTTCACTTGGAAAAGAGAGACATACTGAAGTCCAACCTTTAAGGTATTCACCAGTGTGGTTGTGGCTTCTTTTCAGCTGAGGGCATGATGAATTGTGAATGATGTTTAGAGGCTGAGATCTGGGCTTCCTATTACACTCTACAGAAAGTTGTTGCACAGAAAACACTTTTTTTCTTTTATTGATAATAAAAATATTCTGAAACCCTAATCTTAAGTGAAATTTCTAGGTCACCCCGAATTATAAGCCAGCCTGTGTTCTGGGGTTATGTTCAAAATATTAAACTTCGGCTTTGGCGTGGCCAGTGACCATTCAAATGGACCCAGGCTTTAGAGTTGGGGCTGGTTGGAGAACATCCCTTCCCTGTCAGGCTTTAACTTGGCAGGGCCTGGACCATGGGAAGTTCCGGGGTGGGGGAAAGGGGTGTGCATGCCAAGGAAGGGACCGAGGCATCTAGAACAGCAGGGACAATCTCTGAGACTATATACCAATTAGTAGAAAGGGTCCACATCTGAATGATGGTTACTGCCTCACCAGCATGTATGGGCTGTATTTATTCTCTTACAGTTCTGGAGGTCAGAAGCCTAAAATCAAGGTGTCGGCAGGGCTCATCCTGTGTGGAGCTTGCAGAGACAATCTGTTTCCTTGCCTTTGCGGCTGCTAGAGACTGCCTACACTCATGACCTTTCCTCACATCACTCCAACTTGCAGCTTTTGACATCACATCTATTACTGACTTTGGCTTTCTTGCTTCCCTTATGTGGTATAAGGACCCTTGGGATTACATTGGATACACTTGGATAATCCAAGGTACTCTTCCTGTCTCAAGACCCTTAATTTAGTTATTTTAGCAACGTTTATTTGGCCAGAACAGGTAGCATTTATTGATTCCGGGGAGGAGGTTGTAGATATCTTTGCGATTGTTCCATCTATCAGAATGGATTCCCATGCCAGCTCTGCTACTTTCTAGCTATGTGACCTAGGGACCAGCTATGAGCAAGTTACTCATTCTCTCTGTGCCTCGATTTTCTCATCTGCAAAATGGAGATCATAGCAGTACTTTCTGCATAGGACAAAGATTAAATGAGTTATTACCGGCGAAAGGCTTGGAGCCATTCCTTGCCCCTGGCGTGTGCTCAGTGAGAGCACCTGCTGTAACAGGGGATGTATCCCAGCTCTTGTGGTGAGTTTGCTCTCTGACACACTGTTCAGCTTTCTGCTACTGACCCCAGAGCTGACATCCTCCTCAGACCAGTGGAAGAAGGCGATGGCTTTTGGTTCTTCATGAATCTGCTGCAGTACAATGCCATGCCCAGTTTCCCGTCCCTGCAGTCACTCCTGGACTGTAGTCAGGAGCTACTGGAGTTCCTCTTGTACTTTCCACCTTGCTTCAATCTCTGGGATAAGAATTCCCCCCTGAGTCCACGTCCTAATTCTATCTATCCTTTGTGTCAGTGACCATCCTTGTAAGAATCTTCCAAAATGGATTTTCATCTTGTTCCCCCCAGTCTTCCCAGCACTGTGCTCCTGACCAGATCACTCTTCCTCACCCCCACCCCAAAACTGCCGTCTTCTAGCCCTCCCACTTCTGGGGCCCTTGTGATTTCCCAAGTGTTGGTCCACTGGCTCGAGTCTGTCCACATCCTCTGAGCCCATCCGGAACAGCCTGCGCCAGCATGTGCCCCCCTCTGGAAGGGATTTCAAAGCCCTGCCTTCATAGGGAATAAAAGTCTGTTCCTTTTATAGAATAAATTGGATTTGGACTTGCAGGCATCTGTTGTCTGAGGGCTGTCATGAAAGAAGAAAGTGGCATGTGTATCTGAGGGTGGGACAGATGGCTTCTTCCAACTTGGGGGAATCTATGAATTCAGTGGAAACGCTGTAAGGAAAATTATAAGATGCTCGTCCGGCATGACTGGCTGCAGAGAAATTATGTTTCTCTAGAGTAGTATAACAATTTATTCCATTTCTGGAGTATTCATAATTGTCTTTCTTACATCCCTATTTGTGGAGATTTCTGACCTGTAAAACCATATGTTGATAAATAAAATATATTCTCCCACACGAAAAATAAGTCTATTTAAACCGTAGATATCTTCCCCCAACCCCTGCCACCATTAAAAACCAACAACAAAAAAGGAATTTCAGTTTGGAGTTTCACTTGTGTAACTTCTGTTGCTTCTTGACTAGGTTGTACTATTCTGAAAAGCAAAAAGTGGCTTACTCACACTTACTCTCCTTGTCAACTGCTTTTGCCGCAAAAGAGTAAATTTACCTTTGAAATTATAAACAGACCTCAGATACAGAGAAGCTTTGCCGGCTACCTGAGAAGCACGGCGATTTTGACGAGTTTAGTAATCGGAAAGTTTTATTTTCTTCATTTTCTAGCCTTCTTTTCAAATTAAAAAAGAATCTGTCATTAAAGGAAATGCAAACCATCTCTGTAATAAAAAAAAAAGCCTTTAACATGAAGAATCTTAAAAGTAAGACAAAGATACTCAGCCCAGAGTAGGCTTTTCATCTTATGAAGTGGAAAGAACACTTGATTATAAGTTAGGAAACCTGGGGGCTAGTTCTTAGTTATTCATTATTAAGTTAAGTCTTAAATCCTTTGTGCTTTAACTCTTCATCTGTGAGATGTGGATAATAATTCCTACACCTCGTAAATTTTTAAAAGGGCTTAATGAAAATAATCTTTAAGAAATTACATTGAGGAGTACAAAAGGCCATTTAAAAATGTGAACCGCCAGCATGACGTGGTGGATGAGGATGGATTTGTGGTCAGCCTGTACTCTGGACACTGGTTCTGCCAAGTAACAAGCTTTGTGACTTTCCCCAAGTGAATTAACTGCTCTGAGCTTTGGTATCTTTATCTGTAATGATAAAACCTTTATTTCTTGGTGATTGCCAGGGCAGAAAGAGAACCCAGAGCAAGTGTTCAATAATGGTATCTCTTACTACTTTCCTCCACTCAGCATATCTAGGCTATAAATATACTATTCCTTGGACCAGGCGCTGTTGGAACAGTTGACTCAATAGGCTTTCTCCTTTTTTATGAAAAATTGATACTGTGGGCAGGCTTGTGGCTGTCCATGTCATTAAGTTCAGAAATAAATGTGCTGAACCACAGACTTCCCATTTTGTCTTCGAAGGCAGCTTGCTTAGGTTTTCAGTCTGCTCGTAAGAAAGTTGACAGGTTTTTTTTTTTTTTTTTGCCTGCAAATAGCACCTCTAGCTCTTAGGGCGGATCTCAGCACCCTAGTCGGCTTAGGGCTTAGCAACTATCGGGGTATTATGTCTAAGAATTCTCCTTACTTTCTTCAGAGAAGCCCAGCGTCCCTTGTATCTCAGCAGATAACAGCCATTTAGGTCAGGCAGTGCAAACTCAGGCAAGGACAGGGATGTAACAAAATGAGTGTTGATGGGGGGAGGGAGATCTTGGGGTGTGAAACTGGGGCTGTAGGGTGCATGGGGACCATGGCCAATGCAGAGCGGGTACCCTGCCTAGGAGATGGCTGCTCTCAGCCCAGCAGATGGTTGCCAGGCAGAACTGCAGGTCCAGTTTTGCTACATTCTGTTTATTTCCCCCAAGAAAAGCCACAAACTTGAATTTTCATGCAATATTGTCCAAATTTTATATGTTGGTAGTGGAAGTAAATTTCTCTTTAAATTTATGGAAATAAGAATTGGCTGGCACAGGGCCTACTAGTGTGTACTTTTTGCTGTGCAGTCCTGGTTACAGCCACCTAGCAATTGCTATGGCTCAGGGAGATCCTACCTTTATCTGCATCATCTCGGGTCATTTAGAATCATAAGTATCTTTAAATGAAAAAGTTATAGACCCTTGGAAATTGGGTTCATGCAAATAGTCTAATCAATAGAGAGGATTTTTTTTTGCTCTGAAATGCTTCAATACCTTTTTGGTTCTTAACCATAAATAATTTTTAAAAACTCCAAAGTTTGAAAAAATGTAACTCTTCTTGAACATTATCTTTTGATAAAGATTATAGTTTTCTAACCATGTTCATATGGGACCAGGACACTTCAAAATAGGATGGTTGACCTGTTTATGCATGGAGACTCCCCAAACCAGTCAGTTTTCGGAATGAGGTGGAGAAGTCCTACCCAGATAAGACTTCCGGCATCAAACCCCTACAATCAATAATTTGTAGGTTGAAATGGAACCCTGGAGCAGCTATGGAGAGAGGTAGTCCCCCTGACCCATTAGATTGAGATAACAATGGAGGAACTAATAGCCAATCCCTTCTTTAGAGATATTAGTGCTACAAGGGAAATTGGACTCTTGGCAATAATCTAATTCAATGGCTTTGACCACATCTTGACATCTTCAGAGGCACTTGATCTCACAGGGAGGGGTGCTGGACTTTTAAATGCCCCTTTATGCTTACTAGAGGGTATTGATATTGTAGGTAAGAGGTGATTTGAGGAAAATACTCTACTACTTAAAGAAAGAAAACCTCACTGGTCTCATTTTGAGTGTTAGTTGAAGAAACACCCCAGTGTCTAAACTGTCCACAGCTACCCCATTGAGGAAGGCAGAGCCTGGCCTGTGATCTGCTAACCCTTTCCCACACTTACCCTGCACCTTAGCTACCTCTAGCTAGTAATCAGCACCCATTTCTCTCTTCTCAGTGGTGCTGGAGGTATTTTCAATTGCTTGCTGAAAGAAGAAGTAGCTTGAACTAGTTTGTTTTTTATAAGTTTGGGCAATTTTGATACTTTTGACAAGGGCTTAGCAGCCTCTAGTTAGCACACCAACTACACATCATTTAGACTCAGATTTCTTTTGCTAATGGGTCCCTGGGCACCACCAGTTTGTCTTCCTGGCCTCCAATTGTAAGGACTGTGCTCAGCTGGGAAGATCACTTGTAGGTATGTTCCAGTGGTGTGTTGCTAAGTTTTAACAACTGACTCTCTGGGGCTGGATCGCCTTGATATGTAGCATTTGCCAAATTCCATGATGTAAATATTTCCAGCTCAGCTGATTTTAAGCCACCAGTAAGGCATCATCAGCAAGAAGTTGGAAAGAGATGCACACGATTGGCCCCCTCCACTAGTCCTAGCTGGCTTCAGTGCACCATTACATAATCTCTTCTCAGGAATTCACAGGCCCCCAGGTTAGCTACAATGGTCACCCACACAGCCAGTCTTTTCTATCTTTTCTTACTCCAACATTTCTCTTCCCATAACAACAAGCCAACACCTTGAGATTATCACTGTATCAAGTGACTGAATTAAAAACATCCTTATATTATCTAAAAGTTTAAAAATATGTTTCAGGTAAGAACATAGACATACTTTCCCCACTTCTATCTGAAAAAGAACATGGCTTTCACTGATTTGTGTTTTTAATTTTTTAATTTTGATTTTTAAAACTACCCAGTGGTGCCTGTGGCTCAAGGAGTAGGGCACCAGTCCCATATCGTGGGGGTGGCAGGTTCAACCTTGGCCCTGGCCAAAACTGCAAAAAAAAAAACAAAAAAAAACCCAGTTATTTCACTAGATGGTGCTATGTATAGTTCAGAATCAGGGCAAGTGTCAGCCCAGAAACTTGAAAATCCTCTGAGGGAAGCATTTCTTCTTATAACCAGCAGTTGTCATCAAATTGAAATTGGGATATTCCAATTGACTATTGTTTCTCTTGCTTTTGTCTGTGGGATTGGTAAAAGCTACTCACTAAGACAGACTGCCATTTGTCACTTAGTTTAAGCATGGCTTTCCCCAGAGGTGGAAAGTTCTTTAAATTTTCTCTGTCACAAAGATCTTGCCACATTTTTTTGCATATTGGAGCTCTGCCAAAGATCACACCTCATTTGGAAGGTGTCTGTCCTTAATCCTGTGACCATTCCTTAATAATTGTTCTTGGGTGACAGTGTTATTTGTTTCTATAGTCAAATTTCTGAGCTGCAGGGTAGGTTGGTGAACTATTTTCAAAATGGTTCATACAGATATGAATTCTATAAACCCGATTCAGTACTTATAATTTGTTAGGAAATGTGTAAGCCCTTGTGACATGTCTCATTTTCTTTCTTTCATCAAGTATAATGAAAATTTTACAATATTTATTAATTTATTTATTGTTGGGGATTCATTGAGGGTACAAGAAACCTGGTTACACTGATACTTTTACAATTTTTTTTCTACTCTCCATACTCAGGAGACAAAAAAAATCTCTGATAAGAGAGGATAAAAACCTCTTTAATCTACATTTCACAACCTGTAAAAGTCGTCAATCATTTTTACTGTTCACTAGGATCTTCTTCCATAGTTTTAAATTTATAATTTCACATTAAGCACAGAAATGAAAGAAAGGATATTATTATTGCTATTCTTATTTTTGTGTGCGTGAGACATGGATAGAGTGCTGTGGAATCATAGCTCACAGCAACCTTCAACTTGGGCTCAAACAATCTTCTTTCCTCAGTTTTTCTATTTTTAGTAGAGACAGGGTCTCGCTTTTGCTCAGGCTGGTCTCAAACTCATGAGTTCAAGCCATCCACCCGCCTCAGCCTCCTAGAGTGCTGGGACTACAGGTGTGAGCCACTACGCCCAGCCTAGGATATTAATTGTTATTAAAAGTGTCTTCCCATCCACACTGTCCCATCCATGAAGAAGCCATGTTTTGCTTATGATGGTATCACTCAGCAGAGTACCAGGCACACAGTAGGTAATCAACAGATACGTGTACTTACTACATTGATGGCAAGGCTATGCACTTTTGGGTGCTACATCAATTTTTTCTTTAGAATACTAGAAGAAAGAAATTATTCCCATAGTATCCCATAAGATGAGGAAATAGATTCTCAGAGACTTGTCTTAGGTTTCACAGGCAATGCAAGCAAAATAGCTGGGATTTTATCCTAGGCTTGACTCCAAAAGCCACCACCTAGTCGCTTTCATGAAGATTAAATTCTGGCTGATAATTTTGATAACCATTATCTTCCTGTTGCTCATGTATTATTCACTTTACCTTCAGGGGCAATGCATTTTATATTACATCTTGTAGATCTTCACAACTGACCAAGGAAGTGTAGTTAAAAATGAAAATATTGAAGCATATTTGATAAATCCAGTGAGCTGATTTGATTAATAATTCCATCTCCTTTCTTGCTATAGGTTCACATAATCTATTGATTGTTGTGTTGGTATTGACAGTTTGTGTTTTTCTAGGAATTTGTTCTTTTTATCTAGATTACCGTTTTTTGTTGTCATACGTCATAGTATTCGCTTTTTATCTTTTTGTTTCTATAAAGTTAAAAGCAATGTCTTCTCTTTCATTTCTTTGCGATTTTTCTCATCTTTGTTTTTTCTTCATCAACCTAACTAAAGCTTTGCAAATTTTGTTGATCTTTTCAGGGAACCACCTTTTGCTTCATTAATTTTCTTTATTTTTTTGTGCTCTCGATTTCATTTTTTTCCAATCTAATTTTTATTATTTCTTTCCTTCTGTTTTCTTGGGGCTAAGATTTCTTATAATTTTCTAGTTTTCTAAGATGAGAGGTTAGGTTATTGATTTGACAACTTTCTTCTTTTTTTTGTATAGATGGGCACTGCTATAATTTTCCCTCTATGCACAGTGTTTCATTGCATCATATAACAGTTGGTATGTTGTGTTTTGGTTTTCTGTTATCAAAATATTTTCTTATTTATCTTTGATTTCTTCTTTAATGCACTGCTTGTTTAGGACTATGCTAACTTTCCCATATTTGTGAATGTCTTAAATGTCCTTCCCATATTGACTTCTAGTATCACTTCATTGATTTCAAACAATACACCTGATATGACTGCAGTCCTTTTAAGTTCATTGAGGCTTATTTTATGACCTAAAATATGTTCTATTATAGAGAATGTTCTGTGCTCTTGAGAAGCATGCATGTTCTCTGCCTATTGAGTAAAGGGCTTTATACTTGTAGATGTCTGTGAGATTTAGCTGGTTTATACTATTCTTCCTGCCTTCTGTTTTATTGCTGATCTTCTGTCTTATTCTATACATTATTGAAAATGTGTTATTAAAGACTCCAACCATAATTTTTTTTTAGGTTTGCCTATAAAATTTTCATTTAAAAACATGAGGGAGTTGAGAATATTTGTAACACATTATGCTAGTTATTAAAATCACAATGCTGGTCTCCAAATTGCCAATCATTTTTATTAAATTCTTCTTTTACCCTCTTAGTTCTGTTGGTTTTTGGTTCGTGTACTTTAGATTTCTGTTGTTATGTGCATACATGTTTGTAATAGTTATATCTTCTTGACAGACTCACTCCTCTGTCTTTATGTTTTTATTTATCTCTAGTAACAATTTATGGTGTAAAGTCTATTTTGTCTGATACCAGTATAGCCACTCCAGATGTCTTTTGGTTCCTGTTTGCACTATATATATTTTTCCTAACATTTTGCTTTCAGTCTGTTTATGTCTTTGCGTTATAGTGTCTCTTGAACATAGCATATAATTGGATCATTCTTTAAAAAAAACTCCATTCTGCTAGTTTCTGCCTTTTATTTTATTTTTTTATTAAATCATAGCTGTGTACAATTATGCAATCATGGGGTACACTGTGCTGGTTTTATATACAATTTGAAATATTTTCATCAAACTGGTTAACATAGACTTCATGGCATTTTCTTAGTTGTTATGTTAAGACATTTATATTCTGCATTTAGTAAGTTTCATCTGTACCCTTCTAAGATAAACCGTAAATGTGATCCCACCAATTACCCTCCCTCCACCCATCTTCCCCCCCTTTCCCCATATTCTTGTGCTATAATTGGGTTATAGCTTTCATATGAAAGCTATAAATAAGTTTCATAGTAGGACTGAGTACATTGGATACTTTTTCTTCCATTCTTGAGATACTTTGCTAAGAAGAATATGTTCCAGCTCCATTCCTGTAAACATGAAAGAGGTAAAGTCTCCATCTTTCTTTAAGGCTGCATAATATTCCATGGTGTACATATACCACAATTTATTAATCCATTCGTGGATCGATGGGCACTTGGGATTCTTCCATGACTTAGCAATTATGAATTGGGCTGCAATAAACATTCTGGTACAAATATCTTTGTTATAATGTGATTTTTGGTCTTCTGGGTATATATCTAGTAAAGGAATTATAGGATCAAATGGCAGGTCTATTTTTAGATCTCTAGGATTCTCCAAACATCTTTCCAAAAGGAACGTATTAGTTTGCATTCCCACCAGCAATGTAGAAGTGTTCCCTTTAGTTTCTGCCTTTTAATTGGAGTGCTTAATCCATTCATATTTAATGTAATTGCCTATAAGGTAGGATTTACACTTACCATTTACTTTTTCTTTTCTTATGGGTTTTTGTTGTCATTGTTGTTCTTGTCTTCCTTGATGGCTGCTTTTTTGGTATTATATAGATATTTTTTAGTGATTTTGAAAATGATATGGCTAGTTCAGTATATCCTCGAGTTTATCCTGCTTGGAGTTTGTTAAGCTTCTTAGATATACAGATTAGTGTTTTTCATCAAATTTGGAAAGTTTTATGCCATTATTTCTTTAATATTTATTTATTTATTTATTTAGAGACAGAGTCTCAGTCAGTTGCCCTGGGGTAGACTGCCATTTCTTTCTTTTTTTTTTTTTAACATATCATTGTATTTATTATTTTTTATAAAATGTATTTGCAGAAATGTTTCACTGGTACTACAAAAATAAATATAAAACAAATATACATGTTTACATATGTTACTTATAACATAAATACACATTATTTACATGTTCAAAAATTCCAAAACTCCAGCATGTTTTGTCCATGATTCTTAACATGTCTGAGAAGGAAAATAAAAGCACAAATATACCACATACCATTTATATGTTTCCTTTTAGAAGACTGTTCAATACAAATGTATAACAACACAGTAAGCTGGGGGTGTATGTTCTAAGAACAAAGGTGTTCTTTTTTTCTCATGATCACTGTATTTGGTAAGTGATTCAAGTTTCATTCTGGTTTGTTCTCTCAAAATACATCCTTTAAGTATAGATTAAAATTCTCGTTCATAGAAAGGCTTTCTGAAGAAGTTATATTGAATAAAAAAAGGCATTTTACTTCAAAGCTAACAAAAAGTTATTTATTAAGTATACGTCTAAAAGGAGTTTTAATTAATGAAAGCAAGGAGTTGGATTAGAAAACATCAGAAGGATGGAAGAAAGACACTGTAATTTCTGTTTGATGTATTCTGGTAATTTTTCATCTTCTCCATACCTGGTTGTTTGACCATCTGGTGGTGTATACTGATAGAAGATACTCCAGCCTGCACGACCAACTGGGACCCATCATTAAACTGAACCCACACAGCTCCACTAGTTAACTGTGTAGCCCAACCAACATTTTTCACAAAAACAAATTTTAAAAGTTGTGCTGATTTAGGAAAACAATCTTTTAGACTAGTGGAAGAGATGTTTGTTCCAGAAGCTATAGTTGTAGGACCAAGTCCTTCATTTATAACCATAGAAGGATTAAGTATTGGTGCCTGTGTTGCAAAAGTAGCACTATTCATCATCATTCTACTCAAAGCTGGTCTATCCCTTACTGAGTAGTTTGGATCCACAGAAGGAGGTGATAAAGCTGTGGGTGAACTAATACAACCAGGTTTTCTTCCTATAATTATTGGGAAAAAGGAAGCATTCCTACTTTTCTTTTCCTCTTCTGAAATTATGGATTCCAGTGTTAAACAAACACGATGACCCTCATTAGCATAGTCCATATATATTTTCATTTCCTCTTTCAAGCTATTAACTTCACTTTCACCTTTTAAAGTATACGATTTCCCAGTCTTTTCAATAACATGAATTAAATCTTCTGTTTTGTGTATTTTTGCTCCATCATAAAACCAAACTTCAAAATCAGCATCAGGAGAATTCTCCATCAAAACACATTTAGCATATCTTATAAAATAAGTGATTTTGGGAGATTTGGATCTTACAAGCTGTGCAAACCTGGAAGCATATTGGTATTTTCTTCAATACTTTTCTGGTAAATTGTCAAAGCTGTACCTACTGATGTTGTCAGTAGGTGAGGGTGGTCTATCAATAAGAGGAAAACCTCGTCCATCATTTGGATAATAAATAGTGATCATATTTCCATCACTAGATATCTGAAGAACTTCTTTCACATATTCTTGAGATGTACAGTCCTTTAGAAGCTCCACACATACCTCCTCTGAATCAAGTATGCTCACCACAGCCT
>CAUYRH010080496.1:0-15670 GCA_963574655.1 Perodicticus potto | reverse complement strand
GGGCGCCTGTAGTCCCAGCTACTTGGGAGGCGGAGGCAAGAGACTCGCTTGAGTCCAGGAATTGGAGGTTGCTGTGAGCTGTGATGCCACGGCACTCTATCCAGGGTGACAGCTTGAGGCTCTGTCTCAAAAAAAAAAAAAAGCAAAATAAAGGTCTGTGAGTAGCAGTTAATATGGTAAATGCATTCTGTCTGTTTAATTATGTTATCAATTGAAATTTTCCCTTATAAAACACACAAATAACACTGGAATACCAACAAGTAAGGTTTTGTTTCAAAGAAGTTCTTTTCTTCCCTACATAACTAGCATTTTATGATACAAGTTATTCATAAATAATATAAAGACAGAGTTTTATAAGAAACATACAAATAAGTTCAAATTTCCAAGGTGAAGGATACATTTGATTTGACCAAGATTTGAAATAATATCCCTCTTTAAGGTTGAACCAGAAAGGCCTACCGGAGGAAATGAACTTGACTGTGTTTCAAAGGAGGGAAAGATGACTGACAGGTGGCAAAAAGAAAGGGAAAATGCAGGCAAGAGAAATGAACCGCACAAGAGCTGCCGCTGTATTTTCTCAAGAAGCAGAGTGACAGGGTGACCTGATGTGTGAGAAAGATTATTTTAATCAGCACAAACAGAGGGGAGAGAAACTACACGTTGTGGCACACTTGGCCTCAGGAGAAGGCTGGATTGAATGATTTCCCTGGCCCTGCTTGCATCCTAGGAGACACTGCAACATGTACCCAATGCTGGGCTCCCAGCTTATCAGCCCCATTTGACAGATGAATAGAGTGAGGCTCAGAATACCAATGTGGTCTCCAGCTAGAGGGTTTTAGAAATAAAAAGGAGTAGACAAGATAACTACTGTGAGAAAGAAGTGGCATATGAAGACTAACAACTTCAAAAACCAAAGCTTCTGAACATAATTCATTGATAAGTATTACATTTTTAAAATTTTCTTAGGAGAGCAAAAGGAAGAAAGAAATATTCCCCATCACACTAGACAACCTTCAAAGGAAAGGGAAAAGAATAACAAATACTATTTTCTTCTTTGACACCAACAGTCCTTCTACTCCTGCCCCCACTGCAGCTCTCTTTAATTATGCATCCCCCCGTCTGTGGGGTCCCCCTGCCTGTGGGGTCCACAGTGAGGCAGGTGTGATGCTGCAGAGACAAGACATTCCATTAGAACAGAGACCAGCAGTCACCTGAAAACTTCCTCCAAACCCTCACACTCAGCTTTACCTCCAATGCACAGATTCTAAAACTAAGGGATATTTTTATATAAAACCTAAAAGGTAATTGTAATAATTTACTTACATAACTATTTAATTCACGTCTGGTAACAGAATATAGTGCATTAAGTAAAGCAGTCTTTAAAAATCTTCAAAGCAGAATATTGTAAGTTACTATTTATAAATAACAATCAAATTCCTCAAATTTAGCCCTTACCCTGTGCCATTTTTCCACATGAAATACGAGATTAAAGGACCCATCCTCTGCTGATGACAGCCACTCTGATAAAACAATTAGAGAGTATCTATTATAATATCCTATAACCTGACAACTGCAGAGAGACACATGCTCAGAGCCAAGGACAAAGATACAGGAACTATCAGGAAAAAACTGGTAAATCAGCAATAGGAAAATGGCTGAAAAACTATAGCATATTAATCCCTATGACTACTCTACATAGTATTAGGCAGCAGTTAAAAAGGATGCCCTCAGTTTGTATGAACCAACATGGACAGACAATCCAAAGCATGTAACTGAATGAAAAAACGTTACAAATGTTAAATATAATACCAATTACGCAAAGTTTCTAAAATACAAAAAATGCAATTCTTTCTATTATAAATGAAAATAAAAATACCAAATTAGCAAAGTGTTAACTTGTGAAAATTAATTAGGGGACCCAAAACAAGAGAGGTGGGGAATAAATGGGGGCTTATACCTTATAAATGGACTTACTACTTCTATTAAAAATTTAATTTAAAACAATACCTCACAAGAACCTATTAAATTTATCAAGTTACTTAGAATTAAGTAAAACAGTGAAATAAAAATAAGATCTCTGAAACTACTGCTAAATGAAAATAAAACCAAGAAGCAAATGCTGGGAAGACTGTAGAGTAGGAAGTTTCAGTCATCTGTCTTCCCACACCAGGCACTGGTAGGATCTGTCTGAAATAAGTATTTTGGAACTCTGGAGTCCACTAGAAGCTTACAACTTCTAGAGGAAAACCTGAACAGGACACTGCAGTTAATTTAAGCCAATTTTGGCTCTTTGGCTACAAAGAGTAGCAGCTGTCCATTCCCCCCACCCCCCACAGGTGGCTGTGCACAGGTTCTTCGAGCAGCTTGCACAGTCTGTAGGAGCCAGGGTGGAATAAAAGGACCCTGTCCTCCAAACATCAGGGGTCCGTGCTCTGATCACAGAGATGTAAACAGGCCACTGCAGTTGTGCTTCCCCTCACTGCGGTAAGCCCCACCTCTCCAGGTGAAGTGACATCCAGGCATTTAAAGGATCAATGCCCTTTTCCCCCCTCCACTTCACTTTTCACTTTACCCCTTTTATGAGCCAGATATTAAAGACCAGGACATTCAAAAGCAGCTGCACATATGGGGATAATTAGAAAGTGACCACACAGGCCAGATGCAATAGCTCACATCTGTAATCCTAGGACTTTGACAGACCAAGGTAGAGAATAGCTTTGGCCCAGGAGTTCAAGACCAGCCTGGGTAACACAGTGAGGCCCCACCTCTACGAAAAATTTTTAAACGTCAGCCAGGCATTAAGGCTCACACTTATGGTGGCAGCTACTGAGGAAGCTGAGATGGAAGGACTCCTTGAGCCTCAAAGCTCAAGGCTATCATGAGCTGTAACTCTGACACTACACTAGAGCCTGGGAGACAGAGTAAGAACATGTCTGGAGGAGGCAGAGGAGGAAAGTGGCCATGTATGCCCAGGGAAAGATGAAAGCTCAGAAAAGATCTGAAAAGGCCTTAGTTTTTATACCTCAGCCTACTACAATCAATAAAACAAAGACAGTAACAAAAAAACAACAAATACTGAGAAAGGGGGAACATCTGATTTCCAGAGTTACCATATTACTAGATTCAAAAGTCCAATTTCAACAAAAAAAATATCCTAAGAGACATAAACAGGAAAGTATGAACCATTCGAAGTAAAAAAAAAAAAAAAATCAACTAAAACTATTCTTGAAAAGCACTTGCTGGCAGATCTACTAGACTAAGATGTTAAAATAACTACCTTAAACATGAACAAAGTACTAAAGAAGATATGGAGAAAGTAAAAAAAAAGAGAGATACAGAACAATATGGAAATATCGAAAAGAAGATAGGAAACCTAAAAAGAAACCAAAAAGAAATCCTGGTGCTAAAAAGTACAATAACTGAAAAGAAAAATTTAACCAGAGGGATTCAAAGGCAAATATGACAAAGCAAAAGAAATAATCAGTGAACTTAAAGCTAGGATAATGAAAAATATTAAGTTCTGTAAAACAGAAAGAAAGATTATAGAAATGTGAACAGAAGCCAGGCACAGTGGCTCTTATCTGTAATCCCAAGACTTCGGTTGGCTGATGTGGGAAGATGGCTTGAGGCCAGGTGTTTAAGACCAACGTGAGCAACAGGGTGAAAGTGAGACCCCAGTTCTACAAAAAAAAAATTTAATTAACCAAGTGTGGTAGCCCATGTCTACAGCCCTAGCTACTGGGGCTAACTGCACCTAACTGCACCACTGCCCATCACACTGAGCAACAGAGTAAGACCTTATCTTAAAATAATAAATAAATAAACCGTGTAGGGGACCTGTGGGACACCATCAAGCTAACCAAAAATAAGTGTTATGGGAGCTACAAAAGGAAGTAACAGAAAGAAAGGGGTAGAAAGAAGATATTTTAAAAAATTAATGGATAAAAATTTCCAGAATTTGAGGAAATATATGAAGGTAAATATCCAAAAAGTTCAATGAACTCCAAAGATGAACTAAAGGAGACCCCACTGATATACATTATAATTATTTCCTAAAGAAAAAAAGAATCTGGAAAGCAGCAAGACAGAAGCCACTCAGCACATGCAGGAAGATCCTAAATAAGATTATCAGAAATTTTCTCATCAAGATCTTTGCCAGACAGAAGGCAGTAGGAGGAGATATTCGCAGTGCTATTAAAACAGAGAGAAACTGGCAACCAAGAATCTTATTCCAACAAAACTATCATTTAAAAATAAGGGAAAAATTAAGACATTCTCAATAAACAAAAGCTGAGGAAGTTTGTTACCATCAGACCTGCCCTGCAAGGAACGCTGAAGAAAGTCCCATAGGATGAAATGAAGCACAACAGACAGTAACTTAAAGCCATATAAAGAAATAAATATTTCAATAAGGGTAAATACATGGGTAATAATAAAAACTAGCATTATTAAAACAATGTTTTGTACTTTTCGCACAAATTATATTTTTAAAAATGTTTCACAAAAGTGTTTTTAAAAAATGAGTCCAAATGCCAGTACTATTTGTTGTAACTTCACATTTTGTTTTCTACATGATTTAAGAGATTAAAGTAACAGTTTCTTATTAGTTCATTATTAGTTTATGATTTTGAGTACACGATGTATAAAGACGTAATTCTGTGATATCAGTACTGAAAAGGGGTGGAGATGGTAGACTGCTGCATATGTTATTGAAGTTGAGCTAGTATAAGTCAAATTAACGTATTATAACTTTAAAATGTTAAATATAATTCCCATGGTAACCACAGGAAAATAGCTACAGGGTATACGTAAGAGAAAAAGGAATTTAAAGATTTCACTATTTAAAAAAATGAGTTAAACACAAAAGACAGTAATGCAGGAAATGAGGAACAAAAAGCTACAAGGCATATAGAAAACAAACAGCAAATGGCAGAGTCATTCCTTATCAGTAATTACATTAAAAGGAAGTGAATTAAACTCTTTAATTGGAAGATAAAAAATGGCAGACTGGATTTTAAGAACTGATGCAACTATGTGTTATGAACAAGAAACTCTATAGATTCAAAGACACAAATAGATTGAAAGCAAAAAGAATATTTCATGCAAATATTAACTAAAAGAAAGCAGGAGTGGCTATGCTAATATCAGACAAAATAGATCTAAAATCCAAAAAGTTTACAGGAGAGAAAGGATATCAATTAAAGACACAATACAGTAAGAGGATAGAAAAATTAGAAAAACTTATGCACCTAATGCCCTTCACAATATATATTTTAAAATTCTGACAAACTAAAAGGAGAAATAAACAGTTCTAGAATAACAATTGGAAACTTTACTACCCGGCTCTCAATAATGGATAGAACTCCACTGAAAATAAGGGAATAAAGGACTCAAACAACACAATAAACCAAGTAGGTTAAGAGACATTTAAAGATCATTCTCCCTAACAACAACATCATACATATTCTTCTCAAATGCACATGGGATATTTTCCAGGATAAACCCTCTACTGGGTCAAAAATAAGTTAAGTCTCAATAGATTTAAAAAGATAGATATCACACAAGTGTTCTCTCCAACCACACAAGGATGAAGGTAGAAGTAACAGAAGTAAAACTGGAAAATCCACAACATTGTAGAAGCTGAACAACACACTGTTAAACAACCAATGGATTAAAGAAGAAATCAAGAAATACTCTGAGATGAATAAAAATGAAAACACAAAGGCCAACATTTATGGGACATAGCAAAAGGAATGCTGAAGGGGACACTTATAGCTACAACAAATGCTTACATTAAAAAACAAGCACTCAAATCAACAACTTTACAACTTTACAAAAATAGAACAAACTAAACCCAAAGCTAGCAGAAAGAAGAAAATAAATACAAAAGCAGAAATAAACGAAATAAAGAATAGTAAAATAAGAGAGAAAAATCAATGAAATAAAAGTTGTTTCTTTGAAAAGAGCCACAACACTGACAAATGTTTAGCTAGACATAGGAAGGGGGAAAAAAGGAACACTCAAATAACCAAAATTGGAAATGAAAGTAGGGACACTACATACTACCAATAATTCTACAGAAATAAAAAGGAGTAGAGGAGAGTACTACGGATTAAACACAATCCCCATTAAATTACCAAAGTCATTTTTCGCAAACCTAGAAAAAGTAGTTCTATGAAGACTGACAAACTTGTCCTAGAAAAGGTGCTTCATACCTCTTTGCTGAATATCACTATGGTCACCTTCAAGGTACTCTCCCCATGCACTGATGCCGGCACCCAGTCTGCCCTTCCATGCAATTCTGAAATTCTTTTTCCAGAATGGCTATCACAGGTATTCAATACTAAATTAGAACTAGGCGATCAACACTTAAGTACGTCTACAGAAGTAAAACTCAAAGGAAATTAAGTAGGTTAGAGAGGGAAGAGGGATAGGGTAAATATACACTTAATTGGTGCAATGCACATATTCTGAATGAAGGGCACACTTATAAGTCTGACTTAAAATGTAAAAGGGTAAAATAAGTAGCCAGTATGTGTGTACCCCAGTAATGTTCTGAAATTTCAAACAAAAGAACTCAAATTAAACAAATCTGTAAGAAAGAAATAACCCCATTAAAAAGTAGGCAAGACACTGAACACAGATTTTTCAGAAGACAGATGATCAACATATGAAGAATGTTCAGCATTACTAATCATAAGGGAAATCCAAGTTAAAACCATAATGGATACCACCTTACCCCTATCAGAATGCCCATTACTAAAAAATAAAAAAAACACAGATGTTGGCATAGATGCTACAAAAAGATATGCTTATTCACTGTTGGTGGGACTGCAAATTAGTACAACTTCTACGGAGAACAGTATGGAGGTTCCTCAGAGTACTAAAAGCAGACCTACCATTTGATCCAGCAATCACAATAGTGGGATAGTGGGCCATCCACCTGAAGGAAAAGAAGTTATATCAAAAAGACACCAGTACAATTCACAACTGCAAAAACACAGAATCACCTAAGTGTTCATCCACTGATGAGTAGACAAAAAAAATGTGATACATATACACACATCCACGTGTGGATGAAGTGTCTCGGGAATGGTAAAAACACACTGCCACATGTTCTCACTAGTAAGAGGAGCTAAACAATAGATACACACAGTCATATAGTGCCACAAAGAAAACTAAGAACAGTCAACAGAGGGTGAGGGCTAATATCTTACCTTTCGGGTACAATGTACCCTACTCTGGTTACAAGAAGCAGTAAAAGCCCTGACTTCAGCATTATACAGCTTATCCACGTAACAAAAATATTTGAAATTAAAAAATAAGGAAAAAAACAGTACTACAAATAACTGCATGTCAACAAATCAGATAAAATGGACAAATTCCTAAAAATGCAAAATTTACCAAGATCAGATCATGAAAAATACAAAATCTGAATAGACTTATAAGTAGTAAGATCAACCAGTAATCAAAAATCTCCCAACTAAGAAAGTGTTGAACTCGACAGCCTTGCTGGTGAATTCTACCAAACATTTAAAGAAGATCTAACATCAATTCTTCTCAAATTCCAAAAACACTGAATAGGAGGGAATACTTCTTAATTCATTCTATGAGGCCAGCATTATTCTGATACCAAAGCCAGACAAAGACACTACAAGGAAAACTATAGACCTGTATCTCCTATGAACATTGATGCTAAAATTCTCAACAAAATACTAGCAAAATAAATTCAGCAGCATAGTTAAAGAATTATAAACCATGATAAAGTGGGATTTATTCCCAGAAAGCAAGGATGGTTCAACATATAAAAAGTACCTCAAACCGACATCTCAATGCAAAAAAACATTTGGCAAAATTCAACACCCCTCATGATTAAAAATATTCAACAAACTAGGAAAGGAAGCAAACTACCTCAACATAATAAAAGTCACATATGAAAAACCTATCGGGAACATCATGCTCTATAGAGAAAGACTGAAAGCTTTTTTCCTCTAACATCAGGAACGAGGCAAGGATGCCTGCTTTTTCTATTCAATATAACACTGGAATTTCTAGCCAGAGCAAATAGGCAGGAACTAAAAGGCATCCAAATTAGAAAGGAAGAGCAAAATTACCTCTGTCCATAGGTGATGTGACTTTTATGGAGAATACTCAAAAGATTCCACAAAAAAACTGCTAGAATAAATGAATTATGCAAAAAAGCAAAAGGCAAAGCCAACAAAGAAGAATCAGTTGCATTTCCATACGCTGTCAATGAACAATCTAAAAAGGACATTATAAAAGTAATTCCATTTACAATAGCATCAAGAAGAATAAAATGCTTAGGAATTAACTAAAAGAAGTCAAAGAAGACATAAATAAATGGAAACACTTCCCATATTCATGGATTGGAAGACTTGATCTATACATCCAAAACAATCTATGTACCCGAAAAAATCTCTACTAAAATCTCAATGACATTTTTTGCATAAATAGAAACAATAATCTTAAAATCCACATGGACTCTCACGGGACCTGAACAGTCAAAACAATTCTGAAAAAGAACAAAACTGGAGGACTCTTTATTTCCTGACTTCAAAATTCACTGCAAAGCTACAGTAATCAGTGAACTGGCATAAAAACAGACATACAGACCAATGGAATACAATACAGCCCCAAAATAAGCCTTTGCATAATTACTCAAATGATTTTTGACAAGGATGCCAAAACCAATCAGGAAAGAACAATCTTCTCAACAAGTGGTACTTGGAAAATCAGATATCTACATCAAAAAGAATGCAGCTGGACCCTTCCTAACACCACCTACAAAAATTAACTCAAAATGGATCAAAGACTTAAATATAAGATAAAAGACTATAAAACTCTCAGAAACAAGAAGGCAGAGTAAAAGTTTAAGGCACTGGATTGGCAATGTTTTCTTGGGTATGATAGCAAAAACATAGGCAAGGAGAAAAAACAGATCAATTCATAAAAATTTTCAAAAGTTGTACATCAAAAACCACTATCATATAAAGGCAACCCATAGGATGGAAGGAATATTGGTAAATCATATATCATGACTATTTAAAGTACTAATAAAACTCAACAGCAAAAAAGTTAACAGCCTGAGTCAAAGTGTGCAAAGGACTTGAATAAACGTTTCTTCAAAAGAGATTTTAAAAACGGCCAATAAGTACATGTAAAAAAATGTTCACCATTAGGGAAATGTAAATCAAAACTACAGTGAGATATCACTTCACCCTTCAGGATGGCCCCTGTCAAGGAACCAGAGAATAAGTGTTGGCAGGAATGTGGAGGAATTGGAATCATACGGCTGGCAATGTTGGTAGGAATGTAAACATGATCCAGCTACTGAGGAAAATTATTACGGAAGTTCCTCAAAAAATTAAAATAATACAGACTTTCCACATCATCCCACAATTCCACTTCTAGATATAAACTCCCCCAAATTGAAAGGAAAGTCTCAACGAGACCTATATTGATAGCAACATTCTTGACAATAGCCTGAAGATGGAAGCAAGCCAAATGACTATCCATGAATGGACGGGTAAGCAAATGCCATATATGTACACACAATGGGATAGGGCTCATCTTTAAAAAGGAAATTGTGACATGGGCTATAACGTGGATGAACCTTCATAGATCATGCTAAGTGAAATAAGGTAGCCACAAAAAGACGTACTGTTCTTCTGAGGGTTGTCAGAGACTGGGCAGAGGCAGAAGTGAAGAGTTAACTATTTAACAGGTATACAATCCTCAGTTTTAAAAGATGAAAAGAGTTATAGAGATGATTGGCGGGGTGCTGTGCAACATTTTGAATGTATTTAATACCAGTGAACTATACACTTAAAAAATAGTTAAGACGGTAAATTTTATGTTATGACTGTTTTTTACCACATTAAAAAAACTGGAAAAGAAACCAACAACAAGTAAAATAATAACAAAAAGTCAAATCAAATGTAGAAAAACAAAGTACCAGGAAGAATCACAAATGAAGCTGGGAATGTACTTAACGCAGAACACCAGACTCCACAGGAAGCTTTAGCTTCAGGTTATGATGAATTGTCATTGGTGTTATCCTGCACAGTCTCTTTCCCAGGCCAAAACCTTAAATAACTGAAAGAGGCCCTTACATACAAATGTTAAAATTATGTTCTCATCACAAAATTAAAAAGTCACGTTCCTTTTTTTTTTTTTTTTTTTTAAAGAGAGAAGGTCTTATTATGTCTCCCAGTCTAGAGAGCAGTAGCATCATCATAGTTCACTGTAATTGCAACCTTCTGAGCTCAAGGGATCCTCCTGTCCTAGCCTCCAGGGTACTAGGACTACATATGTATGGGCCACCATACCAGCTAATTTTTTTTGTAGAGACAAAGAGTCCCGCTATGTTGCTAAGGTTGGTCTCAAATTCCTAGGCCTCAAGTGATTCTCCCACCTCAGCCTCCCAAAGTGCTGAGATTACAGGCGTGAGCCATCACACGTGGCCTAATAATTCCCCTTTAGTCACTAACCATCCTCAGTGTCCTAAGTTTATGTGAGAATGGAAGCTTAGCATTTTGACAAAGGTCAGCTACGGTAACAAGAAGGAGGGTCCTCCTCCAATAGTACATCTACAGAAAGTTGGTGCCTAGACGAGCAACATTCCCTCCTCTACTTTTGATTCTGTCACTGAGCCACTATCAGGCTGTCTTTTACAAAATCATTTTCTACATTCCTTGGGGAAAATAAATGAACTCTCAACCCAGCAAATTGCATTCCCAATATTATATCCAACCATAACAGTTGCTGGCGTATAAAAGAAAGGAAGGGAAGAAGGGAGGGAGAAAAGAAGTAACTGGTTTATTGTTGTAATAAATACTTATCATCAACGTAAAACTTACTTTAAATACAATCAAATGCATCTTTCTCTATTTTTGTTTCTATATTCTGTTAATAAGAATTAACAGAAAATAAAACTAATTGTAGAAGACTAAATAAAAGTAAAATATCCTTGTTAAGTATGAAAAATATCTTATAATCCCTTTACCCCCTGAGGTTTAAAAGAAATTTTAAAAAATTTTTTAAACGTAGCTTATAAAACATCATATATAGTATGATCCTAATTTTGATTTTAAAATGTATCTGTGATCACATAGAAGAACACGAACAAAAGAAAATGTCAGTAATCTATCAGGACAAATGACTCAGTTTATTCTACAACAAATTATATAAAAAAGGAAAGGAAGAGAATGGTACAGATTGACAAAGACTTAAAGAGACTGACTCAATGTGTTAATTCTGTTTGGATCCTGATTCTAACAAAGCACTATAAAATGACAATTTTGAGACAAAGGAGAAAACTGAACATGGACCATGGCTTGCATCACTCTCTAGTAAAAAATAATAAATAATTATTAATTTCATTAGTGGTAAAGACACAGTAGCTACTTTTTTAAATGCTTCTCTGTTAAAAAAAAAAATACTCAAGTATTTGTAGGTTAAATAGTTTTGCATCTGAGCTGTGGTCTAAAGCTCCAAGAAACAATAAAAAAAATAAAACAGAAAAGAAGGAGAAAGGTAGAATTAGAAATACTTCAGTTCTTGACTCTTGAAGCTGGATGATGGGGGCCCAATGTGCTATTCTGGTTTTGTGTACTTTTGGAAAATCCCATAAATAAAAAGTAAAAATGCTAGCAGGAGAGTTACTTCTAGGTGGTAGTGGGAATTGAGTGATTTTTACTTTGATCTGTGTGCCATTAGGATCATTAAGATTTTATACAACTATGAATTACTTTTGGTTATCTAAAAAACAAATTTTACTCTTTTACTAGATAGACAGACAGACAAACAGACTTTTAATGCCCAGTTCAAATGGCAACACTTCCATGCTTCAATGTATTTTACTTACATTTCTACTAAAGGCAGAAGTTTGGCCATTTATTATGACAATTTTCAATTATGTCTAATACCGCCTCTAGAAAAACAACTTGATTACATGGTGCATTTCTTTTTCAAATTTCTATCTTGGTCATCACTAAGCAAAATGTTCTCTCTATATAATAGATGTAAAATAGCTATCTGCTTCATTAAATTAACTTGTCCACTAATAAATCCATGGAGGAAGTAATTATCAATAGAAGCCACATATCTTACCTTGTAACTATAAAAGCTTTAATTTAAAGCCAGGATATGCATGAAGGACCTTATATAAAGACCAATACTCAACAAGTGTTACCTAATAATTTCTCAGAACATTCATTTCCTAATTGACTGGAAAAAAATAAGCGTCAGTAGCAGTAAAGGGTCAGTTACTGAATTAAGTTATGGATTTAAAATAACATGACTCCCCAAGAAAAAACAAAATTCATTAGCATTCATTATCTGTCCTACTCAAGGCTCATCCAGAGACCAATAGGGCCATTTGTATTAGGAAAACTATTTTGGGCAGAACCCAGAGCAAGTTACGTGCTGAGAGAAGCATTCCGCAAGCTGGTACCTATCATGCTGAAGGGCGGTTCCCCCTCACAACTCCTGTGTCCCTTACCAGCTACTCACTGGAGACATTGGCATATTTTTTGTTTATGTGAGCAGTGACTTTCTTCATTTCTACATTCGCCTACTTAAAAACCTTTTCCAGATGACACAATAAATCCTTCCTCCCAGTAGCACCAACACCTCCAGAACGAACAGCATCCTGGACTCCAACACACGCGAGGCTTCACCAACCACCATATAATGGCCTTAATTTTGCCTATGTGATTTTGGTGAAAGCCACTTAAATACTAGCGAAGACATTTACGACTTCCTTTCACATATAAAATATGCTTAGGGATTGACAAACATTAAAATAAAGTCCAGGTTGTAAAATAAAGCCCCCATCACTAACAGTCTTTCAAGCCCTTTGAGAAAACAAGTGTATCCTGATGCCTTGGCAAATGGAAGCTTCTCTCTAGTTTCTTTTCTAGGGGCAGCCCATGACCTGTTGTTCCCAGTAGCCAGGTCTTCAAAAATGCCTTTGCTCATTCAACTTTTTAAGGGAGAGAGTGGCAAAAGGGCACAGGCTGAGCTCTGGACAGCTCCCACTCTGACTCCACCTACATTCATTCAGATCTCTTCTTTATTTTCTGATTCTGTACTTTTGTTCATATCCACTCGTATTAGCAAATTTTATTTTATTTACTTATTTATTTATTTATTTTTAGATAGTCTTACTGTCTCCCTTGGTAGAATTTTGTTCATATCCACTCGTATTAGCAAATTTTATTTTATTTATTTATTTATTTATTCATTTATTTATTTATTTATTCATTTATTTTTAGATAGTCTCACTGTCTCCCTTGGTAGAATGCCATGGCATCACAGCTCACAGAAACCTCAAACTCTTGGGCTTAAGGGATTTTCTTACGTCAGCCACCCAAGTAACTGGGACTACAAGCTCCTGCCACAACACCTGGCTATTTTTTCAGTTGTCACTATTGTTTTAGCAGGCCTAGGCCAGGTTCGAACCAACCAGCGTTGGTTGTGTGGCCAGCACTCTACCCACTGAGCTACGGGCACCACCCGTATTAGCAAATTTTAAATGTTTTAAGATAGTCAAGAAAGTAGGCAACATAGTACTGTTATAAAACCACAATGTAATATTATATACAATCATATTCATCCAAATGTAGGGCTCCCCCAAAAGATCAGGTATTAACAAATAAGACATTCCTCCAAAGATACTTTAATTCAAATTCATATTATTATTTGCTCTATTTGTCATTAGAATGAGTTTTTTAAAAGGCAACTCTATTTGGTATGGGGAACTGCTCCTTTTTCTTATGATCTGGAGAACATAAAAATAAGAGAAGAATTTAGTGAGAATAAGTTGTCGTAATGAAAAAGAAAAAGCATTAGTAAATGCTTTAGTGAAGCGGTCATATCATAGTTCCACAGGCTGTTAAAAATGTTTGCTAGGCCAAAGGATTTCGTATCATTTTCCTTTTTTAGAACAAAGAAGAAGGCTTTGAATAATAAATAAGCATAATGAAATAATTCTGAAGTGAACTCAGGCTGGGCCAAACTCAGTTCAAATTAGTCACAGCCAAAAACAAAAGGAAAATTCTACAAGCATCCCTTTGCTACTATACATTTTTAATATTTTTATATTATACTCAGCATTTAGATAATTTAACTTTATCTGTTACAATTTATCCTCGAACAATATGGGTAGAACATGTAAATTTTTTTCGATAAAAATGACACTGAGTATCGTGCCCCCGCCGATTCCCATCCACCTTCCCCACCTCTTCCACCTCTGCCTTCCCCTTCTTTCTCCTCCCTGCCTAGTCAACATGAAGACTATGGGGATGAACACCTTTATTCTGATTAGTTTCCACTAATGAATAGTTAAGTACATGTTCTCTGACTTATGATTTTCTTAATAACACAGACCTTAGTTTACTTTGAGATATAGCATATAACAAATAACATATAAAATCTTGTATTAATTGACTGTTTATATTATTGTAAGTCTTCTAGTCTACAGCTGGCTCTCAGTAGCTCAGTTTTGAGGGAATCACAAGTTATATGCATATTTTCAAGGGAGTATCCCTAACCCCCGCATCGTTCCGGTGTCAACTGTACATATCCTGAGTTGTCTCCTTCTTATGCCCCCGATGCCAACATACTTACCAAATCACCCTAATGTTCAGGATTAACACGTGAGTTATTTGCTTCTTGGAGTTAATACATTCAAAGCCTTCTTTTTATTTAATCTACTGTCTCTGTCTGTGAAGTATGTATGAACAGGGAACTCTATTGGATGTGAACAGCTGCGAGCTCTACTGGATGTGAACAGCTGCTTTCTCTTGTTCTAAGGAAGACGTAACTTGTTAGAACGAGGAGAAAAGGCACGAGGTTCATCAGAGCACCACAAGAAGTCAGATTACAACTCTACAGGCTGGACAGCCAGGGAGGAAATGTTTTCCAGGCTTCCTATTATACACTCTGAATCTGCTAGTGTCACTCTACTGTCAATATAAGACATTATATTGATTTTTTATTGAGTTATATTGAGTTACTGAGTTTCTTGCTACCACCAAGAAAAATTTAAAAGAACATGCCATTATACATTTATTTGACTTTTCCTTTCACACCTACTGTGTGGTCAGCGTGTCCTATAAATTAGCAAAGAAGTATGACTTTATTTTCATGGGTTCTACCAGCAAACACCACATTATGTAAACACCACATTTAGATAAGTAAATATGACCACTGTTATTCTTTTTTAACTTCAGGAAAAGAAGTAGGGAGCTTTTCAGTTTCCTCAATTGCTCTCTCATTAAGAGCAGAAGGCTAGAATGCAAATAACCAAACTGAAATAATAGATAAATTTAAATAATATCTTATTTACCTATGAATTCATAATTGTCTAGAAGAGGAAAAACACAATACTTGGGAGAACTATTCAAATATTTTATTCTGTAAAGCACACAATTTACTCAGAGATCATTATGAATTAACATTATTCTGAGTATTTAGAAAAAATATGTCAATGTTTAAAAAAAAATTTTTTTTTTTTTTTTTTTTTGAGACAGAGCCTCAAGCTGTCACCCTGGATAGAGTGCTGTGGCATCACAGCTCACAGCAACCTCCAATTCCTGGGCTCAAGCGAGTCTCCTGCCTCCACCTCCCAGGTAGCTGGGACTAC
>CAUYRH010080489.1:0-31243 GCA_963574655.1 Perodicticus potto | reverse complement strand
ATTTTACAAGTTTAAAAAACAAACAGAAAGCAAAACAAAACTTTGGAACACAGAATAAATATGTTGTTACATCACACCACTGACAACTGAGTATGGATTCTAACCAAGGTGTGATATATTCCAAAGTTCCTACTCTTAGTTTTTAAGCTTTGGTGTCTCTGCAAGATTAAACAATCTGAACTACAACATGTTCTCACTAATACCTGGGACCTAACGAAGTTGATCTCATGGAGACAGAGCATACAATGATAATTACAAATGTGGTTAGAAGGAAGGAATATGTTCTAATGTTTGTTAGCATAGTAGGGTGAGTATAATTAATAACGATGTAGTATATATTTCAAAGTAGCTGAAGAATAGGACTTGAAATGTTTCCAATTCATGAAATGCTCCCAATGCACAACAATTCCTTGAGATGATAGTATCCTCAGTGCCCAGATGAAATATTGAGGACAAAATATCCAATCTATGTCATAAACATGAACAAATATTATGTAACAATAAATAGCACTCAAAAGTTTACAAAATGCTAAGCAGTCTGATGAATATCTCCTTCCAATATATCATTTTAGGATTCTGGAACTCAGAGGGACAGAAGGAAAGAAAAGGATATCTGTAATATTTTAGTCAGAGTGATGCAGAGTACTCCAACTTATCCCAACTTTCCTATCTCCTTTTTTGTTTTTTGGGGTGGGCTTCTAGGGCAGAGTGATGCAGATTTCTCCAATTTTTCTCAACTATCCCATCTCCTTTTTTGTTTTTTGAAGTGAGATTCTAGGGAAGAAGTCCCAACAGGTGGGAGCTAACCTCCGTTTTTTTCAAATGGCAGGCAGAAACTGATCTCTGTTGCTGGTGTCCTGTGAGAGGATAGCAGGGGAGGTAGTCTTGACCTCTTTTGTACATCTTCCCGACTGGAATCCCATGACTGGAGGGTCAACCTGCATTTGTGTTGTTATATTGAATGACTCTTTTTCATTCTTCATATATCCTTTCCTTTTAGTGAAGGCTCAGTGTATTAGTTTCTATGGCTGCCATAAGACATTGACACACATTTAACAGCTTAAAACAATAAAAATCTCTTACATTATAGCTTTGTAGGTCAAAAATTCAGTAATCCTAAATGCTTATTTTTTCTCAAGGCTGAAATCAAGGTGCTGGCAAGGCTGCATTACTTCTTGAAGCTGTGGGAGAAGAATCAACTTTGAAGCTCATAACTAAGCTTATAAATAATGAGTCTTTTGTCTCATTCCAAGTCTCTGTGGTTAAAGGGAGGTTCCCATTCTCTGTGGTTATAGATGTAAGGTTTCCATTTCCTCACTGAGTTTTAGCTACTGGTTGGTCTTTACTCCTAATCACACTACTAAAGCTGCCATTATTTCTCATACTTTTATTTTGACCTCTTCAAGTAAGGTGGATTCAGCTTGTCTTATGCTTTCATCTCTTACTTACCTTTTGCACCTTTCTCTCTCCAGCCTAAGAAAGGAAAAAGATACCTCATCATGTGACTAGGTTTACCTGGATCATTAAAAGAAAAATAAATCCCTATGGAGGTCCATAATCTCAATTGCATCAGTAAAGATCCTTTTGCAATGAAACATAAACAATTGATAGGTTCTAAGCATGGACATCTTTTAAGAGGCATGCTGTTGACTATACTCAACTCAATAATATTTGCTCATTCTTAAGAGTCAAGAGAGCTAGTTGGTCATGATGGCTCATGCCTGTAATCCTAGCACTCTAGGAGGCAAAGGCAGGAAGATTGCTTGTGCTCAGGTATTCAAGACCAGCCTGAGAAAGGAAAAATGCTTCTCCACCAAAAGTAGAAAAATTAGCTCGGCATTGTGTTGGGTATCTGAAATCTCAGCTACTTGAGGGGCTGAGGCAAGAGGATCACTTAAACCCAGGAGTATGAGGTTGCTGTAAGCTAGACTGATGCCACAGCACTCTAGCTTGGGCAAAAGAGAGAAATTCCAAAAAAAAAAAAAAAAAAAAAGAGAGAGAGAGAAATAGAGTTATCATATGTACTTGGAAATCTCAGATTGCACCAGCATATTACAAATTCCTCTTTGCTTTCCCCCAAAATGATCCTGTATTTTTTATTTTTGTATTCATTGAATTGTTTTGTCCTTGGGAGTTTCCCAAACTAGAAAATGAATTGGTATACTTACTCTTCTATATATTTGGATGGCTACAATTATGTGTAATATTAAATGATTGTTTTAATTTATACTCACTTGTGTTAACATATACCTTATAGCATAAACCTTTAAGGTAAGGATTGTGGCCTTGTCATATATGAACAGACATTTTATTTGTTCATTATGGGAGAATTTAAAAGAAAGATGAATGAGAAAGAAGCAATAGGCACAGAATTCTGATAATTTTTTTGTACTGATCAAGGCTCAGGTGATTGCCTGACCTTTTTGCATGAGAATCAGTTCAACTGTGGGAAAATATAGGCATTTATTAGGTGATGCCTGAATCCTTTGGTCTGATTTATATATTAGTAGTATTCATGAAGAGTGAATATATTTTCATCCTGGTTAGTCTCAGACAAACACTAAGTATGCAAAGGAAGTAAAGCTAACTTCCTCACTGTCTCTTCCCTGATCAGGTTTAAGTGAGAATCTCCTGTTAATATGAAAGCCCCATTTCCTCTAGGTGAATCTGCTAGCATTTTCCTAGAAATAAGTTGTTCCAGCTATTCTAAGTATTTACTCATATCATTTTACTTTCAGAACTTAATGTTTGGGTCTCAAACATAACCGTTAGCATCACTGATTGCTATTTGGCAGTCAATAGGCCTCATGATTTTCATGCATTATCCTGTTTATTAATTACAATTATTCTGTGATGTAAGGATGATTATTGTCTGCTTTATTGCTGAAAAAAGCTGTTTGTAGGATAGTAACTTGTTCAAGGGAAGCCTAGACTCAAACTTAGATCCATCTAACTTCAATTTTATCAATTAATCCCTACTATCTTTGTTGTCCCCTAGCAGAGGAAATTTGTGAAGAAGACAGCACAATGCAACGTCTCAACACCTTATTGATCAAGGCAAATAATATGCTATAATTTGATATATATTTGCAATATATGTGTGGTCAGTTACAGTGAACCAGGGCTTTGTATCATGCTTGGGGTCAATATCACATGGACCCAGGTGAGAAATTCACATGTCCTAGTAAATTAAAATGGTATTGTATCATAGTTGTATAGTGGAAAGGCCATAAACTGAGTTAGAAGACCTAGGTTGAAGTATCTTTCTGCCACTAACAAGCTGTGTCAATGTGAGGTGTCTCTTTCTTTCTAGGCTCCAATTACTTCTGTAAAATGAGGGTTTAGATTTGATGTCCTATTGTGTGACTGGATATGCAGGGGGACAGCAGCTTTGCCTCAGGTGCAAGCTTGCTTCTGTAATGTGAAAAGGTGCAAGAAGCAGACTATAGCTCAAGATGGCATGCAGCAAAACATCTTTATTTCTGGCTACCTTTTATACACTGGTGGTCACGTACATACCTTATCAATGATCTGAAACATTCACCATTATCTAACTTCTTCTATTTAATTCTAAACCTAAGTGGTGACATCCAGTCTGCACAACAAATGTTACTCTACTTTACATTCTCTCTAAAACATGTGTCATCTGTTTGTGCAAAAAATCTAAATAAAAATCTAAAGCTGCAGGGGAACTTATTCTTTTAAGTTTTCTATGTGCCCATTAAGTTAACCTCCAATGGATTTTATGACTCTGTTTATCCACAGTGCTGAGACCTTTAGGCGGTTAAGATGATATGTATTCAACAATTGTCAACCTCTGGGCCGTGTGGCCAAGTGGGAGGCTCTCAACCTCCAACCTTCTTGGGCTTAATGGCTGCTTGACTTCAGAGTTTCTGTTTCTGGGCTTTTACCTCCAATAAAAAACAGCCTCTGTGTATGCCTCAGGGCAGGCCAGCTCTCTTGCTTTTTCTGCGTTAGCAAAAGTCATGTTAACCCATTCTTTCCCAGGATCAGTGGAGCACATAAGTGGGTATTTTTACCCCACAATGTCCTTGCAGGTATCTTTGAGTTCTGATCATTCCTACTCTGGCATATTCCTTCTGAGGAATGAAATACTTAGTGAAGGAGGCGTAGAGCACCAGAGATGCTACATATTCCCAGAAGTCCCCAAGCACCTGTGCTAACACCTTAAGGGACTTCCTGGATGCAGCCATATATTGTTCAGGCCAGGAGTTGGTAGAGGTAGCTGGCGGATATGGGCAGGGTATGCAGGCCTCCTGTACTGCTCTTCCTTCCTCTGCACCTTCCATGCATAGGATTCTCTCAGGTAGGAATGCTGGAGTGTGGGATACTCTAAATTGGTGCTGTAAGGTGATTGATTACTAGCCTGAAAATGTCTGTGTGTTATGGTATGGCAATCTAAAGGGGTAAAAGTTGTCTCTAATCTAAAAGATAGTATTTTTCCCCTGGATGCTTTCAATGTTATCACCTTTGTAGTACTATATTGTCTACCTGCTGTTCTTGGTTTCTGAAATTCAATGATGGTTTCCTTCACACATTACCTTCGCAGAAGGGATACTCCCTCAGACTATTCTTGAGATGTAGATGGCATTGTGTGAATAAACACCGCCATCCTTTTTCAAAAGAATCTGAAATCATGGAGTGTGTCAAAATACCCTCACTTGGAGGACAATATCAATGTTGAAAAACTCCAAATCCAAGGTGTCTATATATTGCATACAGATGTAAATATAAGTATATAGGGAGAGCTTGAATGTTGAGCAAAGAAAGGGTCCTAAGAATATGGAATGAACAAAAAATTGTATCCTGAGAAGAAAGAGTAGAGTGTTGAGTGTGGATGGAGGAGCACCTCAGCTGAAAGGCTGGCAGTGAGGTTGGAGAGCAGCTTTACAAGTCAGAGTTGAGCTGGGGGTGATGTCTCAAACCTATGATCTTACCACTGTGGGAGGTCTAGGCAGGAGGATCTCTTGATGCTAACTAGTAATCCCATCTAGTTGGGAAGCAAATACAGGAAGATTACTTGAGCCAATGAATTTGAGGTTATAATGAACAATGATGACACCATTGTCCTCTGTCATAGCCAATAGAGGGATACTCTTTCACAAAATGAAACAACCAAAACAAACAACGAGCACCTTAGAGTTGTAAAATGTTTGGTCTTATAGTTTTTATAACTATTCACTCTTGGCTTTTCTCAACTCCATGAGGCAATTTTCTTAGCATCTGCTATTTACAACAAACAGATAACAACTCAGAAAAGGTGACTTACTGAGTACTTCTCCTGATCAAGGTCGTGCATGATCTAAAGCATTGTAGGCACTGAAATTATGACTAGGAGGTAGAGCTGACTTTGTGGAGTTAGTGATATGGTAGAAAAGATAAGCAGAATGAATGCAGAAAGGAATTTCCCTGATCTGTGAGGAGTAAGGGAAAATACCTCTGCTGGGAATGACTAGCCAGGCATTCATGGAGGAGGCGTCATTGGCCCTCAGCCCTGGAAGATGAATGTGATGTTCATACAGTCAGGGCAACCTCTGGGAACTGGGAGCTGAAGGTCAAGTTTGGGTCACAGTAAGGAGACTTATCTGGGCATTCTGAGGTATAAGAAAGAGAATTTTGAGAACTGAAGTTAAAAATATTAATTTAGTACTACCTATAGAGGGCTTTTAATTCTATACTGATGAGTTTGGGTTAATACATTTGATAAGGAGGATCTATTTAAGGATTCTGAGAAGAATGCATTCTCAGATTTGCCTTAAAAATATTATTTCTATCTCATTTTAGAGCTAAATAGTGAAAAGCAAGATACTTACTAGGAGTCTGTTATTCTGGTGAACAAATGTGAAAATCTTATATCGAATGTGTGACACTGCAGGAGGAGTGAACTGGAAAAAGGTGCTGATGGAGTCAAAGTTATTGTTATTGGCTCTTACCTGGATTAATGTAGCAGGTAAAGCAACAACAACAAAAGAACCCAAATTGATATCTGAATTGTGAATCTTAGTCTTAGACATAATAAGGAATTTTTTCAAGGACATATACAATGCAGATGAGAGAAAATTCTGTGGAATAGAAAATGATTAGTAGTCATTTAGGTACAATTTGGTTCTGAAAAAATTATTACAGGGTTACTTTCTTTCTTTCTTTCTTTCTTTTTTTTTTTTTAAAGACAGAGTATCACTTTATCACCCTGGGTAGAGTGCCATGGCATCACAGCTCATAGCAACCTCCAACTCCTGGGTTTAGGTGATTCTCCTGCTTCAGCTTCTCAAGTAGCTGGGAGTACAGGCACTAGCCACAACGCCAACTATTTCTGTTGCAGTTTGGCCAGGGCCAAACCCTCAGTATATGGAGCTGGCTCCCTACCCACTGAATCACAGGTGCTACTGAACAGAGTTATTTTCAGTAAGTTAAATTATTCAGGAATGAAAAGTGAAATCTTTAGCTATATGAACAGAAGAGTGAAAAGGTGGTTGGAGGTATGAAATTCAAGTGCAGCTGCATGATCATCTGACACATTACTTCCATGAACAGACACATTTCTGTCCATTTATCTTCTGTCCAGATGAACACATGAAAGAATTGAGAAACTATATAGGAGTAGGGAAACTGGGAGTAGCAGAAGTTCAGTAACTTCAAAGAGTGGAAAACAGGGTAGAGTTTGGTTCAGTGAATAAGTGGTTTGCTTAGGAAGTGAGAATAATAGCTGAAGTATTGTTGAGAAGAGTTTTTACTTAGGTATTAAACAAAGTAATACAGTTTGATAAGGAAAGCAGTTCATAACTTTTAAAGTTAGAAACAGCATGGTTGCAAAAGTCATAGGTGGAAATGAAGGCAAGGGGACCTGATATGCCACCCAGATAAACTGACACACCTCAGAACATTTCAGAAACCTTGCTTGATATGAGAGGTGAGGATGAAAGGTTTAGAAAAAATAATTGGTTAATGCTATATGATGAAAAGTTTATGAGAGCCTTAAAATATTGACCAAAATCTATGAATATAACTATGCGTCTGTCTTCTTTATAGGAGAGTGGACTTAGCATCTAACCAGGAGTCCCGGCATGGGAGGAAACCCCCACAATAGCTCAGGGAGGCCTCCTTTTACCTTGACAGGACTCCCAGGACTGGAGAACTCCCAACACTGGATGTTTCTGCTCCTTGGTGCCTTCTACGCTGTCTCCCTTGTGGGAAATGCCCTCATCCTTTTCATTGTCAAGGAGGAACAGAGCTTGCACCAGCCTATGTACTATTTCCTATCCCTGCTATCAGTAAATGACATAGGTGTGTCTTTGTCCACACTGCCCACAGTACTAGCCACATATTGCTTCTACTTAAGGGAGATCAGTTTTGATTCTTGCATGGCCCAAATGTTCTTTATCCATCTCTTCTCCTTCGCAGAGTCTGGTATCCTATTGGTTATGAGCTTCGACCGCTATGTGGCCATCTGTAACCCACTGCGCTATGCCACAGTGCTCACTGATAGCCATGTGGTGCATCTGGGCATGTCTGTTATCATCCGCAGTGTCTGTATGGTTTTTCCATTGCCTTTGCTTCTGAGGAGGTTACCGTTCTGCAAGGCCAACATCCTCTCCCATGCGTACTGCCTGCATCCAGATCTGATCCACTTGCCCTGTGGTGACACCACCATCAATAATATCTTTGGTCTGTTCATTGTCATTGCTACCTTCGGCCTGGATTCTATGTTCATTCTTGTCTCCTATGTGCTCATACTTCGCTCTGTGCTGGCCATTGCCTCCTGGGAAGAACGGCTAAAGGCAGTTAACACATGTGTGTCACACATCTGTGCTGTGCTCGTCTTTTATGTGCCCAAGGTTGGTGTGTCCATGGCTGCTCGCTATGGGCGGCATGGCCCACGGTATGTACACACGCTCTTGTCCCTTATCTATCTCTTTGTGCCTCCGATGCTCAATCCCATCATCTATTCCATTAAAACCAAAGAGATCCATTGGAGGCTTCACAAAATACTTCTGGGAACCAAGATTTGAACAGTAGACATGTTAACAGTCAACATTCAGGGGATGTTTACCCTTTCTTCACCAATTTAAGTTTTCAAGACCTACTTTGCAAAGGTATTTTTACTAACCTGTTGGGAACTCACCTATGATTAGGATTCCTGCCATCAGATGTTACATTATAGCCTGGCAATAGCGAAGATTCAAGCTAACATGTTTTGCCAACGTAAATTGATCATTAACTTAGCAAAAAGTATGTGCTTATTTTTTGTTGTTGTTAAATTCAGAAATATTCATCCTCATAATCAATTTCTCATTTCATGTATTACCATTATTCTTATTTAAGGTGAATCATCACATAATAAAATATTTATTACACTGGACACATGGTTTTAATGGGAAAGAGATTATTTCTGTAAATATTATGTCAAAGAGATCTTAGTTGAAATAATACACACAGTCAACAGACACACAATAGCTGTGCATAACAATCTTTATGTCAAATAACACACACTATCCACTTGACTGAAATTTAAAATTAGATAAATGCAATTGCATATAAATTGTTTTAATGAGTTAATCTTAAGTAATATTAAAATGTGATAAATATATTATTCTCCAGATTGTATATGTATTTATGTATAGTAATAATTTTGGACATAATAAAATTGCAAGTGTATTAGCACAATATTTCAAATATATACAAAAATTTCATCTCCCTAAATTTATACTCTTAAGATTTGTGGGATGTCTTTTGACCAAAAAGGAGAAACTTAAGAAATATACACTCTATTTAAGACATTATAATGGAATGTGATACTTTATAAAATAGTTAAAAATAGTTAAGATTAAAAAAAAATAAGAAATGTGATGGGAAATGGATGAAAGTAATCTAATATTTAATCCTTTCATAAGCTTTCAAAATAAACCTTCCTCTGGAAAAAATAACCAAAGGGAAAATAAAATTGAGAAATCGTGTATGTTACTAGAGCTGATTTTTTTTTTTTTTTAAATTGTGTTCATCCCATTTTCATTGTGGATTGGAGAATGAAGGAGAAACTTTGGTCAGCGTCACTAGTTGCTCCATCTGCCTTCCTCTGTGAGCAAGCTCTGTAAGGAGTTTAAATTTAGCCAAGAAATCAGGATCAAGAAGGCAGGGTTAGTTGTCAGGAACATCACAGCTCCTACTGTAACCACACCTAACGGTCACTGAACACTCACCTGTGCCTGACAGTTCTTCTAGGGAGAATAACTTACTTGTCTGTCCCTTTTTTTCTTTATCTAATTAGAGAAAAGCTGGCTTCCAGAAATAAATGTGGAATTAAAGAACATTCCAGGGAGGTGAATTGAGGACTAATCACAAACTTGTTCCTTCTCCAACAATGTTATAAGTACATTCCCTGCACCATTTCACAAGGCTTTTAGTCAAAACTGTTACTTGAACTGAGAAGCAGGAGCAGGTCTGTAAGGCCCCATCCTCCTTTGTCCCCAACAAGCCCCTGCTGCCAGACCTCTACATGTCACAAGCCTTTCTCTAAAGGTGCTGAGACTGGGCACTATCAGAAGGTGGAGGTTTGTGGCCAGTTTGTAATTGGGATTGAGCTTTTGTGTGGTATTCATCTCCATTAAGGTAGAGATATCTAGCTAAGTGAGGGTCTCCTGCTGTCTCATACAGCTGTCACTGGACACTCAGAGTTTCACTAATGCCAGCATCCCACATGTCCTTGTCCGGGTCTGGATCTCATTTGCTTTCAGGAAGTTTTCTGAAGCATGATTTAATAGGAGTCTGGTTAAGTGCATGCAGTGAGGGCTAAGCCGTGGGGTGAAAGTTTCTTCCTTTTGTTTATGATCCCTCATCTTTTCCAACTTTTCTGCATCCATGCACTCTGTGGGGAGCAAGCGACCTTTCTGTCTGTTTCATATCAATTGCCAATTCAATCACAGTGACTTTCCATGGGCAAACCAGGCTTGAAAGACCTCAGGTCTCCCTAACCCCACGTGAGGTGGATCTTATCCAAACTGAAGTTAGGAATAATGGCAACCAGCTCCTTTTTGCCAGAAAAAACTCCTTGTCCACGTTCAGGGTGGCGCAAGCTGTGGACATGGGACTCGTGGTCTCCTTAGTGTCCTCAGTAGCTTCTCCTCCTGGAGGAGAAGCTACTGAGGGAAACAGATTTGAAATATTTTACAAATTATCGTGGAATGTTTTATGAGTGTTTTAAAATCTTGATTAAGTTTGTATTCAGGGGAAAATTACAAGAAGTAAATAAATGAAAAATTAAGTGATAATTGAAATTGAGGAAGAATTTGAAAATTATCATAAAGTTATATCCCACCCACATCCTAAACATGATAGTACATGAACCTTTTCATTACTTTCCCCCAAATTTTAAGAAACAGATTATTCTTATATTACTTAAATCACAAAAAGTTTCAACGCTATAAATAGGGCAAATATAATCTTGATTAATGATATAGAAAACAATAAGCAAAAAAGTTTTATAGATTAAACACATTAATGAAAAATATGTGCCAGTACCATGCTGTTTGTTAGCTATAGATTTATAGTAAAGTCTGAAATCTGGTAGCGTGATTCCTCCTGATTTGTTTTTATTTCTGAGAAACGTCTTGGCTATTTGAGGTTTTTTCTGTTTCCATAAAAAATGATGTACTAATTTTCCCAGATATTTAAAGTATGAAAGAGGTGCTTTAATAGGGATTGTATTAAATCTATAGATTGCTTTGGGTAGTATGGACATTTAAACAATGTTGATCCTTCCTAGCCATGGCCATGGTATGTTTTTCTATTTATTAACATCTTCAGCTATTTCTTCTCTCAGAGTTTCATAGTTCTCTTTATAGAGACCACTCATGTCCTTTGTTAGGTACACCCCCAGATATTTCATCTTCTTTGACACTCTTGTAAAGGGAATAGAGTCCTTGATTGTTTTTTCAGCTTGAATATTATTGGTATATATAAAGGCAACAGATTTGTGAGTACTGATTTTGTATTGTGAGATGCGGCTGTTTTCCTTGATCACTTCTAAGAGTTTTGTAGTTGAGTCCCTGGGGTTTTCCAGATATACAATCATATCATCTGCGAAGAGTGACAGTTTGAGCTCCTCTGATACCCTTGATTGTCTTCTCTTGCCTGATTGCTATGGCAAAGACTTCCATTGCAATGTTAAAAAGCAGGGGAGACAATGGGCAACCTTGCCTGGTTGCTGATCTGAGTGGAAATGATTTGAATTTAACTCCATTCAGTAAAATATTGGCTATGGGTTTGTTGTAGACGGCTTCTATCAGTTTAAGAAATGTCCCTTCTATACCTATTTTCTTAAGCGTTCTGATCATGAAAGGTTGCTGGATATTGTCAAAAGCTTTTTCTGTATCTAGTGAGAGAATCATATGGTCTTTGCTTTTTTTATTTTGTTTATGTAATGTGTTATATTTATAGATTTACATATATTGAACAAGCCTTGGGACCCTGGGATAAAACCCACTTGGTCATGATGTATAATTTGTTTGATGTGTTGTTGGATTCTGTGTGCTAGGATCTTATTGAATATTTTCCCATTAATATTCATTAGAGACATTGGTCTATAATTTTCTTTTCTTGTTGGGTGTTTTTCTAGTTTGGGGATCAGGATGATATTTGCTTCATAGAATATGTTGGGAAGTATTCCTTCTTTTTCAATGTTTTGGAAAAAGTTAAGTAATATAGATAATAGTCCCTCTCTAAAGGCTTGGTAGAATTCTGATGTGAAGCCATCTGGTGCTGGACTCTTCTTTTCTGGGAGATTTCGTATAGCTGATTCTATTTCAGTACTTGATATAGTTCTGTTCAGCATTTCCACTTCTTTCTGTTGAAGTATAGGAAAGTGGTGTGCTTCCAAGTATTGGTCAATTTCTTTTAGATTTTCATATTTCTGAGAATATAGTTTTTTATAATATTCATTAAGGATTTTTTGAATTTCTGAGGAATTTTGAATTTCTGTTGTTATTTGGCCTATATCATTTCTGATCAATGAAATTAGGGATTTTACTCTTTTATTTCTGGTTAGGTTAGCCAAAGGTTTATCTATTTTATTGACCTTTTCAAAAAACTATTTGATTGGTTGATCTGTTGTAGAATTCTTTGTTTTCAATTTCATTTAATTCTTCTCAAATTTAGTTATTTCTTTTTTTTTGCTGGGTTTAGGCTTGGAGTGTTCTTCCTTTTCTAGTTGTTTGAGATGTCCTGTTAAGTTGTTGACTTCCTCTCTTTCCATTCTTTTGAGGAAGGCTTGAAATGCTATAAATTTTCCTCTTAACACTGCCTTTGCTGTATCCCAGAGGTTCTGGTAATTCGTGTCTTCATTATCATTTTGCTCCAAAAAGTTGGTAATTTCCTTTTTAATCTCATCTATGACCCAGCTATCATTCATCATGAGGTTATTTAGCTTCCATCTTTTTGTATGAGTGTGGAGATTCCTGTTGTTACTCAGTTCAACATTTATTCCATGATCGCCTGAGAAGATACAAGGAATAATTTCTATTCTTTTAAATTTGCTGAGGTTAGACCTGTGCCTTAAGATGTGATCAATTTTGGAGGATGATCTATGGGCTCATGAGAAGAATGTGTACTCAGTTCTGTTAGGATGAAATGTTCTGTAGAGGTCTGTTTAATCTAATTATTGAATGGTTAAGTTTAAATCTAGAATTTCTTTGCTCAGTTTCTTTTTTTTTTGGTTGCAGCTGTCATTGTTATTTGGCAGGCCTGAGCTGGATTCGAACCCGCCAGCTCAGGTGTACATGGCTGGCGCCTTAGCCCGTTGAGCCACAGGCACCGAGCCTGCTTAGTTTCTTACTGGAGGATCTATCCAATGCTGTCAATGAGGTGTTAAAATCTCCAACTATTATGGTGCTGGAGATTAAAAGTTGCTCAGGTCTGTTAGAATCTCTATTATAAACTGAGGAGCATTCTGGTTGTGTGTATAAATGTTAATAATTTAAATCTCATCATGTTCGGAGTTGCCCTTAACAAATATGAAGAGACCAACCTTATCTTTCTTTACTTTTGATGGTTTAAAGCCTAATGTATCTGCAAATAAAATTGCAACATCTGCTTTTTTCTGATTTCCATTTGCCTGAATTGTAGCTGTCCATCCTTTCACCCTGAGTCTGTATTTATCTTTTAAGGTAAGATGAGATTCTTTAATTCAGCAGATCTCTGGCCTGCGTTTTTGTAGCCATTTGGCCAACCTGTGCCTCTTTAGAGGGCAATTTAAGCCATTCATATTTATTGAGAGTACAGATAAACCTGGTAGTATTTTGGGTGTCGAGTTTTTTGAAAGTTCAGTGGGCATTTTTAATTCTTTAGCCTCTGTGGAAGTTAGGATTTGATGAAAAGTTTCTGAGTGAGTTTACTTCGGGGGTAGAGCATTGTGTTGGTCATTGTGGAGGATGAGTCTGAGAATATTCTTGAGACCTGGTTTAGTTATGGCAAATTTCTTCAACATGTGAATGTCATTAAAGTATTTAATTTCTCCATCATATATAAAACTCAGTTTAGCTGGATACAGGATTCTGGGTTGAAAGTTGCTTTTTTTTTAGAAGGTTAAAAGTTGATAACCATTCTCTTCTGGTGTGAAAATTTCAGTGGAGAGATTTGCAGTCATTCTAGTATTCTTCCCCTTGTAGCTTATGGATTTCTTACGTTTGGCTGTTGGCAGAGTTTTCTCCTTCATATTAGCTTTGGTGAAGTTAATTATAATGTGTCTGGGAGATGATTTATTTGGATGAGTCATGCTGGGGTTCTGAAACTGTTTGCTATCTGAATTTCAGTATCTCTTGCTATGTTGGTGTAGTTATCCTCATTTATCTCTTGGAGTAAAGCTTCTGTGCCTCTTGGAAAATCTTCTCCTTCAGTGATTCCTATAAGGCTAATATTTGCTTTTTTTGGAGTAGTCCCACAGTTCTCTGAGAGAATGATCCATTTTTGCTCTCCCCTTCTCTTCCTCTTTGAGTGTTTTGGAACATTCAAAATCTTTATCTTCATGTCAGATTTTTCTTCTGCCTGCTCCATTCTGTTACTGAGGGATTCTACTGTATTTCTCATATCTTGGGGGTCTGCAAATTCTTTTCTCAATGTGTCAAAAATCTTTGGTGATTTTGTCTTTGAATTCATTGAATTCTTGAGACAATTTTTGAATTATTCCTAGAATTTCTAATTCCAACTTTAATTCCATTCTGTTAATCTTATTTGCTATCCAAATTCTGAACTTAATTTCTGACATCTCAACCATTTATTTATGAATGGGATCATCTGGTGTGTCTGCCTTGTCATTCCTTGGGGGAGTTTATCTACTCTGGTTATTCATGTTGCCAGAGCTTTTCTGCTGATTCCACCCCATGATTATTTTTCACAATTTAGCTAGATGGGCAGGTAAGGTGAAATTGGATTTGGGGCTCCTGGAGTTGTGGTTAACTAGCCCTTTGCCAAGCCTCTGGGAATGTTGACTGTAGCTTTTCCCCCTACAGCTTTGCAAAGGACCCATACAGTATTACAGTATGAGACTCTGGGGACCTGCCTGGTGTGGTGGAGTTAGATGGCTCTGTCTTATATTCAGCTGATCTGTGTCCAATCCTAGTGGATCAGTAACTCTGGGTTGACGTCTCAGCTGTGGAGACATACATGCAACTAAAACACCCTGCCCCCCCCACCTTGCCTTCCCAACTGGAAGGCAAAATCAACCCTTCCCTCTACCACCCAACAAGGGTACCACCCTGGAGAGTCCTTGGGTGATTGGACCAAGTCAGGAGTTCCAAACCAATTGACCCAGTCAGTACTAACTCTCAGGTGGGAGATTTTGAAAGGTCTCTAGCAAGTAGACTTCAGAGATCTAATAGCTGTTCAAGTGTGGCTCACCCTGGTGCTCTGTATAGTCAGAAAGGCCTGCCCAATAACAGGAGGACTGGTGTTTCTTTCCCTTCCTTGCTCCTTTTTCATGCCCAGTCACTGTAACCCTATGGGTTGTGGTCCTGTTCCCTCTAATAAGCAGATGTGTCAGGGCTTTGCACCTGCCAGAGTCAAAGGAAAGTCAATGTCCTCTCAGCACAACCACTACCCTCTGCCATCAGCTGGATGGGGGAGCTAAAGCCTGCCTGCTTGGGTACTCAGTGACAACTGGGGAGTGTTCCACCTGAGCTCAGTCCAAACCTGAGGTTAACAAGTCAGCAAATAATTTTCTCCCTCAGCCACCATGCCTTTGCCCTAGCCATTCTGCAGCACTGGAATCCCTATAGGGTGGGGTCCGGTTTCCTCTGGTAGTCATCAGAGTTGGGGAGGTGTCTCTCTAAAATTAGACCCCTGCAGGATCTCTCTACTGTTGCTGAATCATCATGGGAGGTGTCCCTGAACTGCTCCCAGGTAGCTTCTGTGGCCAGAGATGCAGCTGGTGCAGTGGCGGCTCTGGCAGGTTGGGGAACCAGGCGTGCAGAGGTTCTGGAAGGTCCTGGTGCCAGGTGTGCAGCCCCAGCAGGGTGGGCACTGCAGAGGCTCCAGACAGGCAGGGCATGGGGTGTTTGGAGGTTCCAGCAGGGTGGAGAGCAGGAGGCACAGAGGCTCCAGTAGGGTGTAGCATGGGGCACTTGGCTCTCAAGCCTCCTCCCGTAGCTGGTTTGCATTTTCACTGAGCCAAGCCTGAAAGCCTGCTCCTCTTTGTCTGTCTGTACTACTTCTGGGCTTACCATTACAGTGCAGCTTTTCTACCATGGCCCTTACAGTGCCTAGTTCTGGCAATGAACCACAGACATTCCTATCCCTGCACATGTCAGGCCTCCGGACCATCAGGCAAGGGGGCAAGTGTGGACTGAAATCTGCTTTCTTGGAGTCACAGCTTGCCTCAGCAGAGGTGACATGCAATTAACATTATTATCTCTCAGTTTGGCTCTCAGGCTTCAGCTTTATTGGGTACTTTCTGGTCATTATCTTTCCCTCTGTATGGGAACTTCTGTCGACAGCTAGCTTGAGTTGGCCATCTTGCCCCACCTCCCTCTGAAATAATTTGTTCAACTATGCTGAACAGGTTTATTTATGCCTCTGTATTTACCGAGGGTGGTGGGTTCGAGCCTTGCCCCAGCCAGAACTGGAACAAAAAAATAGCCAGGCATTGTGGTGGGTGCCTATAGTCCCAGGATGAGGCAAGAGAATCACCTAAGCCCAAGGATTGGAGGTGAGCTGTGAGCTGTGAGCTGAGATGCCAGGGCACTCTACTGAAGGTGATAACGTGAGACTCTGTCTCTGAAAAAAAAAAAAGTTTTATAAGGGAGGAGAATATGGAAACAGGAATGTATTAAACCTCCCAGATGTTAAAATGTGAAGGAAAAAAAGCAAAGCAGCACTTAAAATGGAAGATATGCTGCCACAACAGATTTCTATCGTAAGATAACTTGGGAGAATATGAACCACTGTGAAGGAATATTTTCAAATAAAATACTTATTTTCAAATAACACTCAGAGATGCTGAGTATTTTAAGTCAAAACACTAATATATCATGCTACTGTTAATCATTTGTATATATATTTTTGGGGGGGTACAATGTGCTGGTTTTATATACAATTTGAAATATTTTCATCGAACTAATTGACATAGCTTTCATGGCATTTTCTTAGCTATTGTGTACTGACTTTAATATTCTACACTTAGAAAGTTTCACCTGTACCCTTCTAAGATGCACCGTAAGTGTGGATCCAATAATTACTCTCCCTCGGCCCATCCTCCCCCCTCCCTGATTGTGTATATCTTTAGAAAAATTTTATAATTTTAGATTAGTAGAAATTGTATTAGTAGTCTTTGGTTAGTGAGATTTGCTTTTCTTTTCTTTTCTTTATTAAATCATAGCTGTGTACATTAATGCATTTATGGGTTATGTAGTGCTGGTTTTATATACAATTTGAAATACTTACAACAAACTGGTTAACATAGCCTTCACCACACACTCTTAATTATTGTGCTATGACATTTATACTCTACGCTTAGAAGATACTTATCTATAACACACATGCATTACATTTGTAATGAAATGAGGAGACAGAGGGAGGAATGCAGGCAACTGAGAGTAATCTGAGACCACTAAGAAGGTGAACCTCAAAGGAAGATTTCTGTGTGTGGATATCCTGCTTTCCAAATGCTCTTCTCTGTTCATCTCAAGAAACAAGTGTTGCTTTTTTTCCAGTAGAACCGTTTCTTTCTTGGTGTGGCTTGGGCTGTGGAGGTCCCACTATCACTGTGTGTAGGTTTAAAGAGTCTCGTCTCCTCTGACACTCATGGAGTTCTGTGTACATTGGTAACACAACATATTTTCGTCCCCATATAAATATTTACCAAAAGTGTGTGCTAACTAGAATGGTTTAGTTCTGTCATCAAAAAAATAATATGAGATAATAAGTTTGAAATCACAGAACATTTTATGGATGATAGGCGTAATGTCAATACTGCTAATTCCGCCCAATCTTTCCATTTATCAGAGCTAAATAGAACAGTCATTTAAAATCTCTTCATGGTCATTTTACCAACTTCAAAGTAATAGCGATAACAATATTTGGGCAAAGAAAATGCCACGAAAGCTATGTCTAACCAGTTCAATGAAAATATTTCAAACTGTATATAAAACCAGCACATTGTACCCCATGATTACATTTACGCACACAACCATGATTTAATAAAAATAAAAAACATGATACTCAGGCAGCTGAAAAAAAAACAAAAAAGAAAGAAAATAACACCATGCACTTGGAATAATCAGATAGATTTTAAGGATAACTCTTTTAAGATTTTCCCTTTTACTGACTCAGTTCAACTCAAATAAAGCAACTGGAATTGACCAGGAAAGGATAAAATAGTGCTATCATGCTGCTAAGACATAATGGCCACACTATCAACTTCTCACCAACCAGACACTTTTTACAGTAAAAATCCAAGCTAAAGGAAAATAAATATGGCTTGAGACAAAAAAACAAACAAACAAAAAACCTATATATATATATATATATATATATATATATATATAAACATATACACACACACACAGACATATGAAGATATATTTTTCTGCTTTATTGAGATGTGGTTGAACATACAAAAATTTCTTCAAATTTAATGTGTACAATGGGTTTGGAGCTAACTGTGCAGCCATGATACCAATATCACCACAATCTATGCCATAAACATATTAACATATTGTTCACCACTAAATGTCCCTTCTCTCCCTTCCTCCTCCATTCCTTCTCTTCTTTCTTTTGACAGTAAGAACACTTACCATAAGATCTTCTTTCTCAGCAATTTTTAAATGTACAATAATTAACATGTTAACTCTGGTCACTACATTATTGAGTAGTTCTCTATTACTTATCCATCTTGCATAAATAAAACTTTGTACACTTTAACCAATGGCTTCCTATTTTGGATGGCTTATTTTTCATCAGGTAAAGTTCAAGGTAATTTCATTTTATTTATTTTAGTATTTATAATATATCTTTAGCTCAAATCAGCAAGCCTATGATGTGGATAAAAATACTATTCTTGTTTTACAGCTAAAGAGACTGAGGCCCACAGGACAGATTGAGTAACTTGTATGCTTGTTCAGCAATATCCAACTAGGAATGATGGAGAAGGAGGTGAACCCACAGTGTAACCCTCAAGTCCAAGACTAGTGTGATTTTGAGTTGGTGACAACATTGTGAAAACTCTTGCAATTTTTGTTGCTTCTTTTTTGACTTCTTCAGCTAACACAATGATAATCTTATGATAATTTAAGCTATACATCTACAAGATATCAGATCACAGTGCAGGCTCATTACTTTAGTGAGGACTTATTAAAAACCAGGCTCTTTTAGTGACTACTTATTGAAAACCAACAACACTGCAGACCCCATATTAGGAAGTAAAGGAATCCTTGGAGGAGGCAGAAAGTGACTTATCCTCTGAATACCTGGTTGGGCCATATAGAGTAAAAGATAAAGTATGATAGTTCTGTCATGTGTGTATTTTGTGACTATGGAAAAGTTATTTAACTCACTGTGCCTGAGTTTTTTAAATATGCAAAATAGGTATAATAATGGCATCTATTTCATTGGAGATTGGGGAATTTAAATAAATTAGTACAGTTAATCAACACATAACGCTCTCAATAAGTACACATGAATCTTAATACTGGGGAAAAATAGTTACAATTCAGAAAGCTTAAACGTTATGATTGCAGTCATGCCATTCCAGAAAAGGCATCTCTAACATAAACTATCAGGCCAGAGAGTTTTTTCTAGTGCACATTGGCTTAAATTAATTAAGGTAGAAAAATAAATCAGACACTTTACAAAGACTTTATACCAGGAATGAAGAGGAATCTAGTTTCATTTAAAAAGACCCGAGTCTGGACCATTCTACAAGATGGTACTTTGAGGCTGGTACATATCTAGATACAGTGACAAAAAACCACACTTGAGTGGTGTGTGCAAGTCACATGTACATACCAGGTGATCCATCCAATTGTGCAAAAACTCGAGGAAGGAACACTGATGCTGTTATGCTGATAGTACTGGTTATGGAAAAATATTAGGTGCATGCCCAATATTTGCTAGACATCATATTAGGAGCTTTGAGTTTATTAAAAATAAGATAGATATGGACCCTTTTTTGTGATATTCAAAACCAAAATGGGGGACAGATATTAAACATATATTTTTTCATTTACATTAGATTATTTAGGGACAACTCTGGAAGATACTAGAAAAGACTAGCAGGGAATGCTATATAACATTTATAAGTAGAGCCTTACCCAGGATAGGGGGTTGGGGGACCTTCCATAGGGCAGCAATGTTTAAATGAGAGATGATAGATAAGTGGGGAAAATGCATGAAGAAGAGCCTTCAGGTCATGGGAAATAGCACTGTGAAGGCCTTAAAGTAGAAGTGAACCTTGTAAATTAAAAGAACTGAAAGGCCTTTATAATTTAAACAGAAAAAAACAAGAGGGGAATGTCTCAAAAGAGTTATAAAGGAAGGCAGGAGTCATAGCACACAGGGTCCTATGAAGTATGAAAGTTTGGACTTTATTATGGTGGAAATGAAAATAATGTGAAGAACTTTTACTTACAATTACTGTTACTGCAATGTGAAAATGGACCAGAGAATGCTGAGTAATGTGGTGTGATCAGTTACGATTTTTTTATTTTTTATTTTTTTTTTTGTAGTTTTTGGCTAGGGCTGGGTTTGAACCCACCACCTCCAGCATATGGGGCTGGCACCCTACTCCTTTGAGCCACAGGTGCTGCCTGCAGTTAAGATGGTTTTGAAATGTTGATGTTCAATGAGTGTGGAACTGGAAAGAAGTCAATAAAATAGAAAGATATTCAGGTGGGAGAACTGAAAGGAAATAATGTAATTTCAAATATAATATTTGTGCAAATAAAGTTCCTGAGTCTACTACTACTTATTTATTGAAGTCTCTCCTTTTTTCCTCTGGTCATTTCCAATTTATCTTTCAGGTCTCTGTCTAAACTGATCGTCTGTACTATTTTAGGTCTCTTCCTTTAAAGTGGTTTCTGTTCCTAGCACCTTAAACCTCTTGTCTGAGAGAGGTTATTCATGTACATTAACACATGCAGTTATTTGTTCAGACTGTTGTCCCATCACTATTAGAGAAAAAGGAGGGTTTATTCTGCTCACTGTTGTGCCTCAGCCCTTCCTTCAGTATGATTGCATCTCTTAAGGATGGGTTCACTCTAACCAACATGATAAAGTAGAGAGGTGATGTTACTTTTTTATGATGAGAAACAGAAGTATTGCAAAAACTATTAGGCAAAAAAATATCTTGCCAACTTAACACTTTTTCCCTGCTGATAGACACATTATAATCATTCCTGTGTAAAGAAGGAATAAGAGACAGAGGACTTAATTATATGATTTTAAGTGTTCATATCTTAGGTTCAGATGGATAAATAACAATCTCCAAAAACCCAATGTGTCAGCGTCTTAATCCCTGGTGCTCGGTGGGCTGCTTGTGTCTTCTTCTTGGGAGGTTGTGCCGGGGGCTCCTTCATGTCTCTTTCTTTCTTTGCTTTCATCTCCTTGGTTGGTGACGTAGTGACTGTGAGGAACATATTTGTTTATAGTTGTGTTTTTTCCATTGTGGATTGGCATATTGGATCACACTATAATTTTGTGACAGGACAAGCTTCATAATCTGTCTAACTCTCAAGTATTTTATATACTAAAGGTGGATAAAGATAATAGCTTGTAGCTTCTGTGAATAGCAAATAATGTTTATGAAGATTCTAGTAAGTTTATGGAATAGAGAATGGTAACTATTTTTCATATCCCATATTTGTAATTAGATTAAATCAGCCAAAACTTAAATCTCTAGGAATCATCAGATTACCTTACAAAGGTATCTTTTTAAGTTTTCCTCTTCTGATATTTCATGACTGATGTACTGATTAATTCTAAGAAACCAGACATCTTTTTCTCATTTCCAAGTAATAAAAGGACTTTTCCCTGACTATTCTCCCCTTATTCCTGCACATGCATTTATGCATGCTCACACATGAATTCATGCACACAAACACAGACACTACAAGCAAACAGTAACACAAGTCTTCAGAGGCACTAAATTCTCATTGGGTTTGGTATTTTTCTATATAAATTTAAAAACAATTTATAATTAAAGCCCTAAAGCAGGTATAAAGAAGTTCAATAAAGTTTTAATTAGGGAGACTTTGATATTTTAAAAAATACCCCACGTTTAGTTTATTTAACTATCTAATAATCAAAATATCTAAAACATATCTGAAGACTTCGAAGGATTAAATTTTCTGATGATCTAATTGTACATGCTTGCTCTGACTGTTAAATAATCCAGTAGTCATTTCAGGCATAATAAAATGTATTCACAACATTTTCTCAGACAATTAAAAGAACTGACTTACAGCAAAGAACCTAGTAGAGTCATAAACACTTAGTTGATGGTCAGGAAATAAACAGCATGCATCCTCTTCTTTGTTCTTCAGCCGTGGCAATAAGGGACAGCATGATTGATCACTGGGGATAATGTGGGTCTGCATCAGGACAAATATATCCAAGTTCTGGCTCTATAAATAATTCCTCTCTGCATACCAGCAAGCTTCTTACCTCTAAGAGTCTCAATTTCTTCATTGTAAATATGTGGGTTTATTAAGAAATGGCCTAAAAAACTCCAGTTTTAAGGCCAGTACATTAGTGTCTGGGACATCATCCTGCCCTCAGATGCCCAGAACCCTCAGAACTCCTGGAAATTTCACTTTCTGTTGTAGTTGTTTTCTGACAGATGAAAAACTGGCAAGTCCTTAGGGTAGTTCTTGTTTGATAAGCACACATGTTGTAGAACTGTTTGTCCAGATCTATAGAAATTAATACCTCATTTTATAAATGGGAAATTGAAAACTTGAACTAATCAAATAATTTTCTTAATGACATTCCCTTAGTCAGGGAAGGAGATAGTTCTGAATCCAAGTCTGGCTGTGGGTGACAAATTATCCACATTTGACAAAATTGAGAGGCCTCACCCAGTGCAGGACCTGCAGTATTAACACCAATACATTTCTGGGAAAACCAGGATGATCACCCTATATACAACCCCAAGTAATTAGGCTATTGTTGGTTGTGCCGTTTTACATTTGAAATCCATGTCAGTTGTGGCGCAGTTGATGGAAAGAGCCCTAATCTAAAAATCAGTGAGAATCAGAGGGTCTGGGATCCAATTTAGCTCTGTTGTTGATTTACTGGGCTTATGTTTTTCTATTAAAAAAAAAAATTAAGAGTTTAACATATTGCTAACTCCAGGACTACCAAGTTCTCACTCTTAATATTTTTGAAACCTCTAAGTGGAATAAATAAGAGGACACAGAGTAGACTTCTACCTGAGATTTCCCCCCCACATTCCCTGCTGCCCAGCTACCTCTCCAGGGGACTCTAAAGATGGAGCTTTATAGAGCTGAGAGCAGAGATTGGGTGGAGGCTGGCAGTGAGGCTGAGTGCAGTGTCGGTGCCCATGGCATTTCTCCCCTCAGTGGACAGTTCACCTACTTCTTGTCCTATCCTCCAAAACTACCCTGTGGAGGTAAGTGGGGATCTTAGCTCTTCCCTCACAAAGGCACCCAGGAACCTCATTTATTGCTTCAAAATCCTAAAGCAATTGTGTACAAGCTTTGGAGAAAATTAGAGGTCAGTTGTGATGTAATTTTAGAGATTTTTTTTAATCCCCTGTACCCCTCTTCTGTTCTCATACTCATACTCCCCATCTATAACTGTTGCCTGAAATCCCACTATCCTGTCCTCAGTGTCAGAGCTTTACTCTGTGTTTCCCAGCATGCAGAGACCTGGCTGAGAGGGCTCCACAGACACTCTTGTTTGGTGTGGAAACTTCAGAGTGATTAGCTCATACTCCAATATTCTCGTTAGAGAATGAATAAAAAGCTAGACAAAAGTAGACAGCTTTTAACTGGGAAACAGAAAATGTAAAGACAGTTTGGGGATAGGTCCAGGAATTCTCAGGCCCTAAATATCCCTAATCATTATGGCTTTCTTGGTTACTATTTATTCAGTATGTGTCTTGAACCTGGGATCTGAATAAACATATTCAGTGTTTTACTCTCCATTCCTTTTATATTGTATAGATGTGAAAATAAGGTATGAAAAGGCAAGAATTTACAGCTGGGGTGTGGCAAAGCAGTGATTAAATCTGAGCTATCAGGTAGAAAGGGGAGTTGTTTTATTTATCTGAATTATTTTATACTTAAAAAATGTAGCTCTTGTTTTAGTATCTTTTCCTAAGATAGCTCAATTTTAAAAAATAAATTCAGAACTAGTAATCTCTGAGTCCTGGCCTAGAGCTCTGTATGTTCAGTCCCTTGCTTACGCACTGAGGATAAAATGAGAAGAAATGCAGAAAATCATGAGAGCTTATAACTTATTGGAGGAGAAACATACTAATCAAATAAGCAAAGGAATAGACAATACCACATTTTAATCTAAAGTGTGACAAGAAGAGCTACAGTGGAAAATATGCATGAGGCTGTACAATAGGAAACACCAGGAACAGAGAATTGATGAAAGAATGATTAAAATCATTGGAAGATGACAAGTTCCCAGGTAATGACACTGCTTCTGCATGTCTTGTTAAGGGCTTAAATTGTTATTTAAATTCTTATTTCAAAAGGTAATGGGCACAGTATAGAGATTTTCAGTGAGAGTGTAATTATATATATAATGAACACATAATTTGGCTGGTTCATGGAGAATGGATTAGAGACAAGCATGAGAAAGCTGGGCAATCAGTCCAGAAGGGACTGGAGAGATCCTGGGTACAGATGCTGAGCTGTAGGCTGCAGTTGGAAGTGAGAGACAGAGGAGAAACAAGGGATGAGAGTATAATGAACAGATGACAGCAGATTAATAGACTTGTGAAAGGGACTAGATAAAACATGTTAAGGATGCCTCCCATGTTTTTCTGGCATGAACACTTGCACCGATAATGAGATGATGACTATGAAGACCAAGCCTGGTAATTGACAAAGAGTTCAACCTTGCATATATTACACTTGAGATGCCAGGAATGGGATGCATGAATCCACAGCAAGAGAAGAAGCCTGGGCAGTAGACATTAATTTGGGATCATTGATGTGAAGTGGTGAGGACATTATGAGTAGAAAGTGAGTTTGAGAACATTAGGTGTAAAAAGGAGCAGAGAAGTGGGTGATTACTAGAAGGATATAAAGGGGCAATAAAGATGTTTACTGTTGTTGTTTGTTTTTTTCCTACAATGGTAATTCCTGAAATTGATCCTCAGAGAGGAGGAAGTGGTGGGTAAACGACGTATTAGAATGCTGTTACGAGTGATCTAAACCCCTGATTCTCAAACTTGGCTATCTATTAGAAATGCCCAGAAATTCAAACAAATGCTGACTCCCGAGTTTCACCTGAAGAAATTTCCATTTAATTGGCGCGAGTTTAATCTCATGAGCAAAGAGATTTTTAAAACTCATCAAGGAGGTCTAACACAAAGCACTTTGAGCACTTGGTCTAAAATGAGAGTAAAACATGTGAACATATAGGAAAGGAACAAAAATTATCTTCTGCAGGAGAGACTGAGATTCTCAATGCCCAGTGCACAAAAGAGGGGCCCAAGCAACTAAGAGAAGATGAGGAACTGGAGTGATGCTCAAGGGAAGTCAAGAAAGGAGAGGCAGCATGGAATATGAACAAAAGTATCAACACTTGCATAAGAGGGAGTAAATCAGTAGGCAGAGATTAAGGAAAAACTTCATAGAGGACATACTGTACCTCATTTCTTGAATAATCTCATGGCTAAAAACTGGTAGAAAGAAAAGGAAAAACCATTTTCCCTCTTAAATGAAAGATTTGAACCTATGTAAAAAAACGAAACACAGAAAGAACTAGGGACAATGTCCAAAAAATGAGTCAACAGATTTCTAGGGGGAAGGATCTGGAGACCATGATAAGACCACAAATGGCTTGAAATATCACCAGCTATTTTCTGACTATGCATGGTCTTTGATATTGGAATCTAAGCATCATTATCCCTTCTATCCTTAGATACCATCTACCTCTGGTCTTCATTTCTTCCACTGTCTGACCTCGATTCACTCTGGTTGCATTTCTCCAAAGGTCACTGAGAAACCCTGATGGGGAGGTTTGGGACCAATATCTCAAGTGCCACCAGCTTCACATTAACAGGGTTTCCAGAGATGAAGGGCCTAGAGCCTTGGCTGGCTGCCCTCCTCCTGCTGCTTTATGCTATCTCCATCCTTGGCAACACCCTCATCCTATTTATCATAAAGGAAGAGCAGAGCTTGCACCAGCCAATGTACTATTTCTTGTCTTTTTTGTCTGCTAATGACCTGGGTGTGTCCTTTTCTACATTGCCTACTGTCTTGGCTGCTGTGTGTTTTCATGCCCCAGCAATTGCTATTGATGCCTGCCTGGCCCAGATGTTCTTCATCCACTTTTTCTCCTGGACAGAGTCTGGGATCCTGCTGGCCATGAGTTTTGACCACTCTGTGGCCATCCGCAAACCCTTGCGCTATTCCACAGTGCTCACTGACATCCGTGTGGCCCATATTGGCACATCTATCATCATTCGAAGCTTCTGCATGATCTTCCCATTTCCTTTCCTCCTGAAGAGGTTGCCTTTCTGCAAGGCCAATGTCCTGACCCATTCCTACTGCCTGCACCCTGACCTGATCCGTCTGCCCTGTGGAGACACAACCATCAACAGCACGTATGGTCTGTTCGTTGGCATCTCTACCTTTGGTGCAGATTTAGTGCTCATCTTCCTCTCCTATGTGCTGATTCTACACTCTGTGCTGGCCATCGCCTCCCAGGAAGAGAGACTTAAGACACTCAACACATGTGTGTCACATATCTGTGCTGTGCTAATCTTCTATGTGCCCATGGTTAGTGTGTCAATGGTCCATCGATTTGGAAAGCATGCCCCTGCGTATGTGCACAAGTTTATATCCCTGGTCTATCTTTTAGTGCCTCCAGTGCTCAACCCAATTATCTATTCTATCAAGACAAAGGAGATTCGCAGGAGGCTACACAAGATGTTACTGGGACCTAAGCTCTGATTAGAGAACAACTTCCTGGAAATCCAAGTGTCTTAGGAGATTTTTGGTATTGCAGATGTTTTTGGACTTAACAGGCTATGCAATGTCCTTCTAGATGAGAAGCTACAATCGGATAGCTGCCATGTGGAAATGGCTGGCTAAAACTTCTGACTGAGAATATCACGCTCCACTACATTATAATAAATCATGTAACAAGTTGCCACACATGACTTTTCTCAGGTATTGCCAAGAAGAGGGGCTTGAGATTTATCCTTTTGTTCCAATATAGTAATAACATCTATTCTCTGAAGTAAATTTCAAAAACAGACAAAAATTAATGTATAAACTGGTTATGTTAAGTTACAATTGGAGGTTATGTTACTTGAGATCATAGATATTTATTGGCACAAAAATAGAGACATAGACATATGGAACTGAATAGAAAATTAAGAGATGAAACTAGTGTTATCCATGAAATTTTAAAGGAATAGTGACTTTGAATACATTTTCACTTTAAAAACAATCTGAGTATCCTCAAACTTTAAAAAATATAGGACAAAACCTACTATAGGCAGTCTGCACATGTCACCTTGTAGGAGAGAATCAAAAACTGCCAAGTAGAAGCCATCTACAGATGGACCCTTTTAGAGATAGCACCATAAATCTTCAGGGACTGAACAAGAGACACTAAAAGCAAAGGAGATGGGATGGGAGCTCCACTTGCTAAGATTGGAAGGTACCTGTGAGAGACCCATACACATGGGGATGGTATAAAGAAAGGATCCTAGGGGCACACACTCTCAGTGCAGACACTGCAAATGGAGCTGTGAGAGTCTGCACTGTCACTGTCACAAGCCCTCATACATAGTTCAGAATTATAAAAGCCATACACGACTTATACACAGTAGTGAATGGAGAAAAGTTGAAAACATTCCCTCTAAGGACAGGAACAAGACTAGGGTGCCCGCTGTCACCATTGCTATTCAACATAGTACTATACGCCCTCATTGGAGCAATCAGACAAGAGAAAGAAATGAAGGGCATACAAATGAAAGACAAGGCCTAACTATCACCTTTTATGAAGCTAGAGAAGCTATTATGCCACTTCTTCTGCTTCCAGAGGATCTTCCTGCCATGCTGAAAGCCATACTTTTTAATACATGCAGACAAAAGAGATATGAGCCTACACCGTACAGATACGAGCATGTATGAAACAAAAACATTGAAAACAATGATTAAGCCATATTCTTTAGAGTCATATTGACAATAGGAGTCATCTCCCTTTTATTAAAAAGTCTTTTATATACTAACATTTTAGTATCTATCTATGAATGAATGTTCGAAACTACACTATGGACCTCAGTATTTGATAGGTCCTTAATAAAAGGCATCTCAATCTCAACTATAAAATTGAGATGTCACTTAATATGGCATATGCCTGGGAAGAGTGAGTACTTCTCTAGTGTAGAAAATATTTTTTAAATTTATAAATATATATGAGTGTTATCAAATGCATATTTATAGTCTGTTTTATTATTGCCTAATAAATATTAATGAATTCTATAATTATCAAACATGCAAAAAATGAATTTTTTATTTGTGAAATTAATTGTATTTGTTTAATCTGGTAAAGTAAATATTTTACATAGTGTATTGCCATTTCAGTAAATGATAAGTTAGACACCTATTTATAATATTTTTGTATGGAATAAAGGCTCAAATGTTTAATTGAGAAACTACTTTTTGCTGGGTGCAGTGGCTCATGTCTATAACCCTAGCATTTTGGGAGGTGGAGGTGGATGGATAGCTTGAACTCATGAGTTCAAAATCAGCCTGAGCAAAAGCACAACCTCCATCTCTACTAAAAATAAAAAAACTGAGACAAGTGGATCACTTGAGCCCAAGAGTTGTAGGTTGTTGTGAGCTATGACACCAGAGCACTCTACCCAGGGCAACAGCTTTGAGATTCTGTCTCAGAAAAAAAAAAATAAAGTTTTTTTGAAAAAAATCTAGATCTGTTTAAAAATAGAACCAAATTGTTCAGTTTACATGAACAATGTCTTAGAAATCTTTTTCTTTTCATAATCACAAACTTTTATTTCTACATTATTTGTAAAAATGTGTGGCATTCATCTCCTCCAGCTAAGGGAGGGTCTCCTGCTGTCTCACAAAGCTGTCAGTGGACAACTCAGAGTTTTGCTAATGCCAGCATCCCACATGTAATTGACCAGGTCTGGATCTCATCTGCTTTCAGGAAGTTTTCTGAAGCATGATTTAATAGGAGTCTGGTTTAGCACATGTAGTGAGGGCTTAGGCCCTGGAGGGAAAGTTTCTTCCTTTTGTTTATGATCCCTCATCTTTTCCAACTTTCCTACATCCATATACTCTGCAGGGAACAAGTGACCTTTCTGTCTGTTTCAGGTTAATTGCCAATCCAATCACAGTGGTGCTTCCACTGGCAAATCAGGCTTAAAAGCCCCATGTGAAGTGGATCCTATCCAAACTAAAGTTAGGAGTAATGGTAACCAGATCCTTTTTGCGAGAAACAAGTCCTTGTTCACGTTCCTGGTGGCACAAGCTGTGGACCTGGGACTTGCTGTCTCTTCAGTGTCCTCAGCAACCTAGAGGAAAAGCTACCATGGGAAACAGATTTGAAGTATTTTCCAAATTACAGGAGAATGTTCTATAAGTCATTTTAAATCTTGATTAAGTTGTATTGAATGGAAAATTACAGGATGTAAATAAATGAAAAATTAAGTGATAATTGGAATCGAGGAAGAATTGTGAAAATTATCAAAAAATTATATCTCACCCACATCCTAAACATGATAGTACATGAACCTTTTCATTACTGTCCCCCAAATTTTAAGAAACAGATTATTCTTATATTTCTTATTTCTTAAATCACACAAAAAGGTTGAATCCTATAAATAGGGCAAATATAATCTTGATTAATGATATAGAAAACAATAATAAAAAAACTTGTAGATTAAACACATTAATGACAAATATGTGTAAATATTAAATTTTGTGAACACAACTATGAAAAAGACAGAATTTTCATGTGTATATACTCTCTTTGTAAATGTACATATGTACTCTATGGAGACCCTGTATGTATATATATATATGTTGTGTGTGTGTGTGTGTGTGTGTGTGTGTGTGTGTGCCTCCTAGGAATAAAAGAATTACTCATTTGTCAGTATTTCTCTGTATAATTCATCAGTTTAATGAGTGAATTAATGAAAAAATACATGTGAATCAATGAGGATGCAGAAAAGGTGAAATAAAATGCAAAACATCTATGCTACATAAAATATACATTTCCTTTTACTGTATATTTTCTTGTTTTCAGACTATATACTTTCTAGTTAAAATAAGAGGAAAATCAATTTTTTCCTTTTTTTTTTTTTAACCACTATTACTTACCAAATTTTTTCAAGGAATCTTTCACTTTAATGTAGTAAAACTTGTAATAGAAAGGAGCTATTTTACCTTTTTCTTTATCTATGATTGACTACAGATAAATCCTGCCACTTCTAGTTAGCCTTGGACTAATCTAGTTTTTGCTTCTATTGCTGTCTTATTGTGAACTTTCATTATCACTTCTCAGTTCACATGTCATTGTCTTCCAAAAGGATCTCATTGTTTATCATTATTTTCTCTCATTTTTCTACTCTGTACCTATAATGATCTCCTAAAAGTATCTTTATGATTACAAAATGTCTCACAGCTTTTAGTCTCTTACTACCTAAGGATTGAGCCCCAAACCCTTAGTGTATCACTTAATTATGTAATCACTCCAAGTTCCCTTGCAGTATGTCTGACTATCCTTAACCATTTTTCCTACCCGGAAATAATTAGTTCAGCTGTACAGAACAAGCTTATTTGTCCCTCTGTATTTTTTTGCAATAGCCCCTATTTATAATATCTTCCCCATGTTCATATTCCTAGAAGCCACACATCCTTCTAATTATTCACCAATTTATGGATCAAGAAAAGACAACAATTTAAATTTAATGATTGCTAGAAGAAGAGAAAATGTAAATAATATGAAACTAGAAATTTCAAAAACACTAGCAAATATTTTAATTAATAAATGTTTAAACTCTTGGCTTGGCGCCTGTGGCTCAAGCGGCTAAGGCGCCAGCCACATACACCTGAGTTGGCATGTTTGAATCCAGCCCGGGCCTACCAAACAACAATGACGGCTGCAACCAAAAAAGAGCTGGGCATTGTGACAGGCACCTGTAGTCCCAGCTACTTGGGGGGCAGAGGCAGGACAATTGCTTGAGCCCAGGAGTTGGAGGTTGCTGTGAGCTGTGATGCTACAGCACTCTACCCAGCGTGACAGCTTTAGGCTCTGTCTCAAAATAAATAAATAAATAAATTAAATAAAATAAATAAATGTTTAAATTCTCAAGATTAAAAATTAATTTGTCTGAAAAATATTTATTTATTTATTTTTTGAGACAGAGCCTTAAGCTGTCACCCTGGATAGAGTGCTGTGGTATCACAGCTCACAGCAACCTCCAATTCCTGGGCTCAAGCGAGTCTCCTGCCTCCACCTCCCAAGTAGCTGGGACTACAGGCGCCCGCCACAA
>CAUYRH010080487.1:0-11168 GCA_963574655.1 Perodicticus potto | reverse complement strand
GTGGAGACTAAGGCGGGTCCTGTGGTTCTGAACCGTGCTCTGAACTTGTGCAAAGTCTCTGAAAGGTTTGCTGGTAAGAGGACAGGCTCGTCCTGGGTGTGGACACCAGATAGAGAAAAACAGAAATATATTCAAGTGGGGGGAAGAAGGAAGAGAAAAAAGGAAAAGGGGATGTGGGTGTAGTTATTTACCCACAAGCTTATAGTGATGTTGAGTACATCGAATGCTTGCCTTTCCATTCTTGTGATACTTTACCAGGAAGAATATGCTTCAGATCTGTCCAGGTAAACAGAAAAGATGGAAAGTCTCCATCTTTTTTACAGATGACTAGTCTTCCATGCTATACATGCAGTTTGTTAATCCATTCATGGGTTGAGTGGAACTTGGTTGATTCTACATCTTGGCAATTACGAATTGAGCTGCAAAAACATTCTAGTGCAAATGTCCTTGTGATAAAATGATTTTTTCTTTCCTTCTGGATCAATGCCTAATAATAAGATTGTGGATCAAATGGAAGGTTCACTTTTAGCTCTTTGAGGATTCTCCATACTTCTTTCCACAGAGACTGTATTAGTCTGAAGTCCCACCAGAAGGGTAGAAGTGTTCCCTTGTCTCCACATCCATGCCAGCATCTGCATCTTTGGGATTTTGTGATGTGGGCTGTTCTTACTAGAGTTAAGTGACATCTCAAAGTGGTTTTGATTTGCAGAGAAATAAATAGCTTTTATTTAAGCCACACAGTTTGTGGGATTCAATTGCATTTCTAGCATTTCTAATTCTCACAAAACCTTACAAGGTTATTATCGCTCAACTTTTCAGGCAGAACCAAAGTTCAGAAGATTAACTGAATGGACCGAGGTGACATGAGGCAGCAAGAGCCGGTGTGCTTGGCACCGCAGCACTGCATTCGCGTCCCCCTCTCTGCACCGCGTGTTCTCTCCAGGGCTCACCCTGCGGTGGCTGAGTCCCAGGAAGTCCCCACTGCACTGGGGCGTGGCACTCACGCATGAGCCTCCAGAGTCCAGGAAGGGATGACAGGGAAAAGGGCACACAGTGCCTGGAGACAGACCCTCTCAGCCTTCGTGTGAACTAGTGTCCACACTCTCCAGGCCACGCAGGTCTGCTGTCTGGGTCCTCATGGGCCTGGATTTCCCCACATTGTCACAGACAGCCCTGCACAGTTACACTCTCTCAGTCACCACCATGGCTTGTTGATATGTGCAAAGATCTGCTTAAAACCCTTCCACCAGTTGGCTGTGATCTTCCTAGTTCTTATCAACATTTCAAAGCTGTGCCCAAGACAAAACCATGTCTACTTCGCTTACATGTTGGCAGAGTCTGTGATTCTCACCCTGGGAATTTCTTTACCAGGTCCCTAGACACCAGCCTTCAAAATAAAGAAGAAACATAGGCTTTCCATTGTTTCTGTCTTGACAGGGGCAAGGTCTGCCCTCAACCTATCTTGAAAAGGTTAATCACATGGAAACTGGGATGCCATTCTGTTTCAGCCTACCAATGAGACGCCACACAACTAAACCAGAACAGGACAATTTACACACAACTAGAGCTTCCGAGAACCCAGGCGAGGGGAGGATAACCAACTAGCACAGCTGTGACACAAGGGTGTTGAGTGGAATTATTTTTTAAAATGCATCACAGAAGTCATTAGAAGCACTCCTGTTAAATTGTTATATTTTTACAAGTGAAGAAAATGTCTTAAATCCAGGAGGAGTGAATATATTTATATCAATGCCTGGCCTACCAAAATCCTGAGTGATTTGGGGCAAAATACCCTGTCTCTGCCTCAGTTGTAGGGTTGGCTGATGGAGGTAAGTGTCCCTGTTCTTGGGGGACTTAGTGCACAGCAGGCTCAATTTCTGCCCTGCCATTTGATGTGGCTGATACATACCTCAGGCCCCTGATACTTGTGGAGGTTAATAAGGACACGTAGGTGGAAAATGGATGCAAAAGCCCAGCTGGCACACAGTGTGTGCACAGGAATGTTGGTTCACTTTCCTCAGAGTGACACCTCTAAGGTCACAAAACAAGCCATTACGTTGAGGTCGATGAGCTAGGAGGGGAACAAAGTCATCCCAGCAGCAGGGCAGGGTCAGTCAGAGGGAAGAGACTACACTTTCCTCCTCCCAGGGTGACCCTGATGGGAGAACACACAAGTCAGATATTTCCTTGCCCCAACTCTATTCACTGCAGAGGGAATTGCTGGGCTAATTCCTTCTGGGCACCCACCCAGCCACTCAGGTCACAGCATGGCCACCCCACAGAATCCAGTCTGTACTCCTAAGCTAGAAGGTGCGCTCAGAGGCAGGCATGAGAACAGGCACTTACTGAGAGTCTGGGAGGACATGCCTGCCCTTCCTTTTTATTTCTTTTTGTTATTTTGGAGACAGAGTCTCACTTTGTCGCCCTCGGGTAGAGTGCCTCAAACTCTTGGGCTCAAGCGATTCTCTTGCTTCAGCCTCCCAAGTAGCTGGGACTACAAACACCTGCCACAACATCCAGCTATTTTTTGCTGCAGTTGTCATAGTTGTTTAGCAGACCCCGGCCAGTTTTGAACCTGCCAGCCTTGGTGTATGTGGTCATCACCCTACCCACTGAGCCACAGGCGCCAAGCCCCACTTGCCCTTTCTTAACCCACTTTTCAATCTTTCAGTGACAAAGCTGTACATTTATGTGCATGCCCAAGCCTTCGAGCCCTATCCTTGGCTCGACTTTCAAGGCCTCAGACATCCGGCTCTAAGCAACGGTGCCAGAACGGGTCCCCATCACACCTGCTGGGACACACCAAGTCTCCTCTCATGCCCAGAGCCTGCACTGTTGGTTCTCTAGCTCCTTTGGGCACCCCCTTCTCTCTGCTCCCTCCAGACTGGGTTTGCTCTAAGGCTTTAGTTGTCTCTCAGTCTGCACTAAAATAGAAGGGTCTGCATATGCACCTTGGACTCCCGCACGCTGTTCCTAGAGAGTGGCACTTGTGAGGTGGTATGGCCAGCACAGTGTCCTCCCTGTGGGAGGAGTGGCATGGAGGTTTACCCTAAACACACACCTTCTCCCAGGCTATCACCCTGCCTGGCTTTTCCTAGGATCCCACCCAGAAGTATGGCTACAGGAACATGGAGCTGTGAGCATCTCTCCCTGGGCCGCCTTCTCCACCTTTCCTCCTCACCTGACGCATCTGTCTTCAGATGGAACCCTGAAAAACATTTTGAGGTTGGAGCTCTGCCACCCTGCTCATTCACATACACACACACTCACACACACAAACACCCTTTGTAAGGCTTCCTGCTCCAAGCCAGCTGATCTGAAACTTGTGGGGAAACCCGAATGTTCAGGGGTATATGGTTGAGTTCAAATGTTCCCCTATGAACAGGTTGACTGAGTAATAAATATCTCATCTAAACAGGATGTTTCTATTAATAGAAAAAAGGCATGAGCTGTTACTTTCCTAGAAAAACAGAAGCAGAGTTGTGTGAATGCTAGTCTAGGGAAAATCTGACGTGCGCTTTCCAGGAACCACTGGAGGAATATTACGGGAAATAAGAGTGTAAGCACACACACCTGCTCTAAAGGTTGCCAGGAATTACTGGTGAGGTGAGAAGTGTGGGACACTCAGATTGTCCTCTGAGCCCCTGTCTTTTCCCAGCGACTGTGCTAATGCTCTAAGGACAGAGGGCACAAAGGAGCCTGATGTGAAAATCTGGGTGAGATATTAAGACTGTGTGTCCTAGTCCATTTGGCTGCTGTAACCGATGTCCTGCACTGGGCTGCCTAGCAACAACAGAAATTTATTTCGTACAGTTCTGGAGGCTGGGAGTCTGAGATTATGGCAACGGCAGACTCCGTGTGTGCTGAGGACCCATTCTTTGGTTCACAAACGGCACCTTTTCACTGTGTCCTCAGGAGAAGGAAGGGACCAGGAAGCTCTCTGGGGCCTGTTTCATGAAGGCACTAGCCTCATGAAGCTCTAATTACTCCCTGCACACCCAGCCCCTGATACCCTTAATGTGATTTTGGAAGGAGATCACCATCTCTATTGCAGCAGTGAGAAACAGCTGGCCTTGAGCTCATGTGACAAGGGCGACCCAAGTGGACATCAAGGATGTGGCCCATCTAAAGGAGATGGATGGCATCAATGGGGCAAAGAATAAACCTCTCAATGCAATCAAGGCCTCAGACTTGGCTACATTTCAAACACGGAGGACACTGTGAGAGGCCCCCCTGCACCACCCGCTACAAGACAGGAGAGGACTCATAAGAAGACCCCTGGGGACTGGTGACACTGACCCGGAGACTCGGGAAGGAATTCTCCTTTTTGCAATAATGTGGTTGGTGACTGCTGCTCTGTTCCTGCTATGGCACCCACCTTGTACCCTCAGGCTGGTGAGTCCTGAGAGGACATTGGCTCTAGTGGTGACAGTAAAGGCAGCCCAGGACTGTTTGAGTTGAGAAACTCTCAAAGTCAAAGACTCATTCTCCACTTAGCCAGTGGCCATGTGTGTAGTTTTTATGAAGATTTTATTTTACTTATTATTATTACTTATTATTACCATTATTGAAGCAGAGTCTCACTTTCTTGCCCAGGTTGAGTGCTGTGGCATCATAGCTCACAGCTCACCTCAAACTCTTGAGCTCAAGCAATACTATTGCTTCAGCCTCCTGAGTAGTTGGGACTACAGGCACCTGCCACAATGCCCAAGTCTTTTTACAAAGGGGGTCTCGCTCTTGCTTAGGCTGGTCTGGAACTCCTGAGCTCAAGCAATCTGCCCGCCTTGGCCTCCCAGAGTGCTAGGATTATAGGCACATAATCCTGCCTGGCCTTGTGAATCTTTTACTTTTTTAGCCTTTTATTTTAAATAATCTTAGACATATAGAAAGCTAGAAAGAGTAGTACCATGCATCCCAGTAGGGTCTTCATCCAGCATCACAGAGTCCATCACTTAGATAAATAAGCAAACAAATAAATAATAAATTGATGGTGAGATGGGGGAAGCTCCGGCTTGGAGGAGAATGTCAGATCTCAGATATAGAAGAAATGGTGATATAAGGGCATCTTTATGTGGCAGCCATCGTGGCAATAATTGATTCAGGAAGGAATTGCTGGTGGAGGCTAACAGTGACGGTCTGATTAGAGATAAGAAGTTTGCATTATCTCGATAAACCACAATACGGTCAGATTTTACAAAAAATAAATAAATAGTAACCTGGAGAAACCTGCAAGTATCACCTTAGCCAAGTGGTCAAGGTGAACATCACCAGGACTGAAAGGATAAATCCTTGCATTGTATGGAAACAGGTAAATCCAATATCACTAGGTTTACTTCCAACTTTATAAAAGAGAAAGGATTTTGAATCCTAGAAAGCTGTACATTTGGCACCCTGGAGTTTATCTCACTCAACCCATCATTTTCTGAGGCTTAAAGCTGAAACCACTTGCCCAAGGACCAACATCCCAAAAGGAACCCGTTTCATAAAAATTCTCCAGGAGAACAGCGATTCAGGGAGACCCCAGCTCATGTGAAAACAGCGTTCAGCCCAAGCATGTTCCCCAATGGAGTCTGCAGCTTTTGGCACCCATGTCTGACTTCGATAGCCCAATAAACCATTTTTATTACAGCAAACATAACAGATTTGCCAGCCATCCCCACATGTACAGATGGCCGTTAAATTTTTTTCCTAACGTAATGCATTCCACTCACAGAAAATCCTTACTTGTCATAAATCCTAAGTGTAGAGAGGAGGCCTTACAGTTACACACTGAGAAATGAATACTCTTTATCCCTCATTTATTTTTTCTTGCAGGATTTGAATACATCTTAAAGAATATCTTTGAAAAAGCTATTAGTTCCATTACGAGGCTTTAAAGTTTCCTGAAGCACTCTACCTATGCAATTCTAAAGGGGCGATAGAAAGAAATGACCTGTGCGGTGGGATTTTGAGGAATTAAAATATGCAATCACTGAGGTCACTGATTTTTGTCACTACACAGAGTCTCCTGATTGTCAGAGAAGACAGATACCAAGGATCTTCCCCATATCCAGAATTTTCACATTGAAGATTCCTGAGTTTTAGGAAATCCAAGAAAACCTTTCAAATCGGAAGAGTTCCTATGTAGTAGGAAGCATGTACCTAGGAGAGTGCTTTCCAGACTGACTCTGATACCAATAGATACTACCCAGACAAAGCAAGTCCCTTGCTCAAGAGACTTAATTGACCCCGCATCTTTCCTTTCTTTTTTTCTTCTTTCCTTTTATTAACTTTTAACTGTATCCTACAATAAAAACTAATGCTCTTCTACAGAAGCTCTTTTGAGAAATATCAAGAAAGGCACATGATGGCTATGGGAGAGGGTCGGTCTATGCGTTCTGTGCTCCATTTCATTAGGGGAGAAGAAATGAAGATAGAAGTGGAGCCCCCAGCGCTACTTCGCAGGGGTTGGTGACCAGCAAATACCACTGGCAGAAATTAAAAAGATGTTAGAGTCCCTAGTCGACCTTTCCATTCATTTTTCTACAAATACATATTTATTGAAAGTCTGCTAGATACAAGGTGGAAGAAAAGCCAGCATTGCTTTGATTAGGAGAAAGACATGAACAAGCAGTAAAAGTCAAAGGTGTCATTGCTGTGAATGGGGAAGAAGAAAGGAGTGTGGACCAAGGCCCTGGGAAGAAAGGAGGCCCAGAGCATCTCCCTGTGCTGGGATCTTGGATGTCAGAACCAATTAGCTAAAATGCCTTACTGGTTTCCCTGTACATTTTAGTAAGAAGGAAGCTGGGAAGTCTACGGAAGTTCCAGAATTCCTTTATGGACAGAGCTGGAATTCAAGTGCTGGTGGTCTAAACTCTTTCTCCTGTGTCCCCATAGAGAGCCAGGTACTTGCTTTCCTTAAGTCTTTGAAAACCATGTGTTAATAGTAAACATCTTTTTCATATACAAGAGGAGGAAAAGCAGAAGGTAAAGAACAAGGAGCAGGACAACCTGGCAAGTTTCTGCCCTTCAAAGACACTTGTATTCAAATTGGGGAAGGGGCTGTAGGTGTTTTCCCTGAGAAGCACAAGAAGGATGGGGGGAGCAGCCAAGGGGGCCTCCCCCTGAAGAGCAGAGAGGCGACGTGGGGCTGAGTGGTCACAGAAGACCTTAGGCCTTGAGGAATACCTGGACTTCAGACTACAGGAGGAAGACAAAGAAATTCACAGGACAATGAGTAGTTCAGGGAGGCTAGTTGTGAGGAGGGCGGGAGAGAAGAGGGAAGCACAGAGCTGGTGGGGTTGACAATGTCCGGTCAGTCCCCAAGAAGCCGCCACTGCCTGACACCAGGGGGTCCACTGGGACTTCCCCACCAGGCCCAGGTTGAAGGCCCAGCCTCACCTCTTTTCTAATAATGCCCAAAAACCTGGCTGGGGAAGGGTACCCCGCTGGGCAAAGAACTGAAATAACATTACAGCAGGCAACTGGAATGCCTCATTTTAACCAGAGTGTATTTTAAGACATTTTTGCACAGTGAATGCTTTGTCAGGAGCGGCTCAAAAGGGATTATGTGAAATAGATGAAGCGGAAAATTATCCAAACTCTGAATCAGTAGGAGTACAGAGCAGATTTTAATAGATTTGGCTAAAGGAGCAATACTAAGGGATAAAAGATCTGTTCTGAATATATACTAAAATACTAACTCATTTTATTATAAAATACAGTTCTGGTGATATTTCATCCTTTTTTAATATTTAGCAAGCATCTCTTAACATCTTTAATGTCAGGAAGCATGATATTAGATGTTAAAGATACAGAAATGACTGTGATAAAATCAATCAAGTAATGGAATGAGGGCAAATAATAGGTTTTTTAAAAAGGAAGTAAAAATGGTGCCAAAGGCGCCAGGAGGCTACAGTGATGGGGAAGGACCCACACTCCCCTGAGCCGTGTCTTCTGCCCACACACACCCCTGGGAGCTGCCTATCCAACACTTAAAAAAGCAGTGTGATAATCTATAAGAAAATCTATGCCAAGTTTAATACAAAGTTATAAATTAAAACTACTTCAAAAATCTCACTTTTGCCAGGCCCATTAGGCAATAATTGCATGCGTTTCAATTTGAGTTGTCCTTCTTTTCAAATTCTTGTGGAACAGCGGTGGAAAACAAGAAATATGTGGAAGTCAGGATGGAATTCCACTGTGGAGGACCTGATAGACCGCGTGGCTCTGAGTGAAGCCTCAGTCCTTTCCACTGCAAAGCAAATATAACACAGCTGGATCCTTGCAGGCTGGACGCAGAGATGAGCAAAGGGGTTTGGGATGTGTCTAGAACGGAGCCCTGCCCATACTACACACTCAGTATGTAGTCCCTACTGTCACTCTTACAGCAATTACTTCCCCCAGAATGGACAGCATTTCAGGACAGCTCCAATTAGCTCAGAACACACTACGGAATTACCAAGGCAAAACATAACTGTTATGTTTTACAATCAAATAAATAGTCCATATTGCACAAGAGGTGAAGAAAAACAGGATTTAAACACACACATGCACAGAGTCATCTATTATCAAGGGTCTGGGTCTCCTTGACATAGATTCTGGTCTGGATGACATGCACAAGAGTCCTACTGGGCTGGCATCAGACACACCAGGTACTCAGGGGCACCACGGCACAAGGGAGCGTTAGGGTCCTAAGTAGATCCAGCGAGGGGTACACACCTGATGGGGACTACGGCGTCCCTGCCCACCACGCCCTGCACACACGCTCATAGCCTGGAAAAGAAGCTGCATCCGGCTCTGGCCTGCTCACAGTTACCCTCTGAAACCAGCTGGGAGGCAGGTGTGACTCAGAGAATTTGGATCTCTCTCTCTTTTTTACCAAGAAACGAGACAGCTTTGAGGGAATCTGTGGGCAGCCTTAAAGGAAGAGCACTTGGAAATATGAATACCCAAGTTCTGTGTAACAAAGGTCACAATAATGATGGCAAAAGTCGGAATGGAAAAAGTATTTATCCACACATTTCCAGGAAGGAGAAATGTCACAAAATGGGAGGCGAATTTTGAAGCGTCTCGTAACACACAGGAGGAGTGAAAGCCAAATGCATGGAGAAACCCCAGAGCCGGAGTGTGGACCTGTCAGCTCTCAGACGCTCACGCAATGGCCCAGATCCACAGATAAACTGGGATTAGGGGAAGAAGCTCCCCAGAGCTGACACATGGAAAGAGGCGCAGTTGGGATTTTAACCAGGACTCTCCAAGCTCGTGCCCCTCCCACTCTGCAGATCACAGCAAACTGCAGCACACGAAGCATCACCTGTCCTCCAGGCACAGTTTCGACGGCAGTCCTGGGCATATGTTAGGTAGTCACTGCATCTTTGGGAAGTGACTGAATGAGGGGTGCGGCGTTAGATATCAGACTATTCACTTGCTATTGCGATCATCTGCTCACAACCTTTAAACCGAAGCAGAAAAACCAACCTTTACTCTCTCCAGCTTTCTACTTCATTCTCTGGCAAGGCGATTATTCCCTTAAATATTAACTACTATTTGTTTTTGGCCTCTGTCTTCCCACTGCATTCCAAGCAGAGAGCCAGTCTTTATGCTCCTGTGCCTCAAATCACACTGGGGAAAGGGAAAAGACCCGAGGGCTCGTGAAGGTAGCAAGAGAGAGAGGCAGGGTGTCCCAGATCCTAGAAAGGGTGCAGGCCTGGGACCCAGGGAGCCATCAGGCCCCCATGCTGGCTTTGCCTTCAGAACCCGGGGCGTGCAGGGCTTCCACCGCTGACAGAATGCACAGTGGTACTCGGAAGGTAGCTGGGTCACTATATCAGGGTTCTGCTCCTCAAAAATATTCTTAAGTACCAACCTCCACACAAGAGCCCCAGAGATACTTCCAGGAACTAGGAGGTTGTGGACCCTCAGGTGGTTGACAGTACCCACCATGGACCATGGGTCAGAGGCCCTCCCAACATGTGCTGGCTGCCACCTGAGCTTCCTTACGCAGCTCAAAGGAAGAGAAGGCGCTCCAATAATCTCCAAGATGCAACCTGGAAGTATTGGGTCTCAGACTTAGAATGAATTTGGCTAAAGTAAAAATAGTAAGTTAATGACTCTAAATTTCAAACACACAATCTCACCCTCCATACATTTATCATAGACAGTACACTTGGAAACTCAGAAAGGAAAGTGAAAACAGAGAGCCTTTGAGGCCTGGGGGCACAAAAAGAACAGGAAAGAGCCACAACATTGCCTCAGAGGCACCGAGGACTCCTGGCGGCTCCCTCGCCCTTCCCGAAAAGATGGCTGGACCTCTGAGGAAAATGACGCCCAGTGGAGCCAGCCAGGTCAACTGCAGGCCAAGGGGTCCAGGGGCTCAGAGACCTCAGTGCCAGGAGTGCTACAAACTTCTCTTTCCAGGCTCACCAGGTGGCGGCCTCCTGAACCAAGAGCAACTTGGCGATAAACTGTGGCGACAGTGCAGAGAGACCTGCCAGTGTCACTTGTGTCATGGAGATACAAGACCTTTGTACGATGATAAACAGGACCCCATATCTCTCAGTTTCACGTTCCCATCATCTTAATATTGTAGAGACTCAGAGTCTGATTTAATTAGATTTAAAGAAAATAACATCGCACAAAATTTCTTGTACAACCTATTTGATGAATCTTAATCCCAGTGCAATTCAGCAAGATTTTAGATTGGAGGAGGGAGGAGGCCCATAACAGCGATAACATATATGCTGTGCCCAAGACAAATATTTATGGGGTTGACAAAGGAATTAACACCGTTACAGGAGGAGGTGCTCTGAGATTTCTCAGAGGAGGGTCATAACCTGTGACTGATGCTCGAAGAAAGAGAGACTTGGACTACACTGTGAAATTAAAAAAAAAAATAGCCATTCAAGATATTTTTGTGTTTGTAAGTTCTGAAGTAAACTGTCCCTGATGTTTCACAGTGCTTCTACAATTTGAATAATGGAAAGATTCTTTTAAAGAAAAGAAATTTCATTGCAACAAAAACAATAGGCGGGCGTTGTGGCGGGCGCCTGTGGTCCCAGCTACTCGGGAGGCTGAGGCAAGAGAATCGCCTAAGCCCAGGAGTTGGAGGTTGCTGTGAGCTGTGTGATGCCACGGCACTCTACCGAGGGCGATAAAGTGAGACTCTGTCTCTACAAAAAAAAAAAAAA
>CAUYRH010080484.1:0-25162 GCA_963574655.1 Perodicticus potto | reverse complement strand
CAGCTTTTCAAAAAAATGCAGTCTAGGCTGGGTGCCTGTGGCTTAAGTGGTTAAGGTGCCAGCCACATACATCTGAGCTGATGGGTTTGAATCCAGCCCAGGCCCACCAAACAACAATGACGGCTACAACCAAAAAATAGCCAGGCGTTGTGGCAGGCGCCTATAGTCTCAGCTACTTGGGAGGCAGAGGCAGGAAAATCGCTTGAGCCCAGGAGTTGGAGGTTGCTGTGAGCTGTGATGCCACAGCACTCTACCCAGGGTGACAGCTTGAGGCTCTGTCTAAAAAAAATAGAAAATAAATAAAAATGCTGTCTAACCCACTTGCATGACCTTGCCTCATTTTCCTCATCCTAATCTTAGCCCTCGTTCCAAATCACCCTATTTACAAAACTGAAAAGCCAGTGCTCGGATCATGGTTTGTCAATTTGATTTGACCCTCAAAATCTTCATTTTTTTTTTTTTTTTGAGACAGAGCCTCAAGCTATCACCCTGGGTAGAGTGCTGTGACATCACAGCTCACAGCAACCTCCAACTCCTGGGCTCAAGCGATTCTCCTGCCTCCGCCTCCCAAGTAGCTGGGGACTACAGGCACCCGCCACAACGCCTGGCTGTGTTTTGGTTGCAGCCGTCATTGTTTGGTGAGGCCGGGCTGGATTCGAACCCGCCAGCTCAGGTGTAAAGGCTGGCGCCTTAGCCGCTTGAGCCACCAGTGCTGAGCCTTGACCCTCAAATCTTGAGGATCAGCAAAGAATTATGGGATGCACAGGGATTTCATTCATTCAAGAAGCATCAGACTCTAAATCTGGGGAGGGAGTGGGAAGAAATCCAGTTTAATTCATCTCTACATCTGCTTCAGCAGCATCAGCACAATGCTTAGTTCACAGTAGACGTTTAATAAATAATAACTAAACTTAATTGAGTTTAGCCAGGGGAGCAGCCCCACAGGCACTATGATGCAATATGTATGAAGTCCCAGAATAGAGAGAGAAACTGACTCAACTCTGCTAACAGAGACGGAGGAGCATTCTAAAATGTGAGATGGGAATAGGGAGAGGGCAACTAGAGTGAGAGGTATAACAAGATATGAGCTAATATTGAGGCTTGAGAGTGAAGAAAAATAGGAAGGATATAGGGAACTGGATACTGTGAAACCTTTTATGAATGAAGTCTGAGCTGTAAAGACTCCAGGGGCCTGGGCTGATAGAACAGAGGGGGTGATATGAAGAGTAAAAGAGACGCCCTTCTGGTTCTGGTCTACATTGTTCCAAACACCAACACAAACCCTTGAGCTACCTGTCAGATTGGTGAGAGAGGCCCTGTTCTGGAGGAGTTTAGCAATAGCCATAGCACCATTTGGGCAGCTGTCTTTTAATCAATTTCTGGTTCAACAGTGTGTAGCCACCACCTCAGTTCTTCCTCATTAATAGGCAATAAAATCATAAGGCCACCACCACCTTGTAATAACAGTATTAAGATGCATCATCTGTGGACAGAAACTTACCCCCTCTTTTCAGATATCAACCTAAAAAATGACACTAGAGAAAATGATCTCTAAATACAGTATGTTGAGTTTACTCAGGCATAAGAAATAAGGATTAGGTAGGGTGCAGTAGCTCATATCTGTAATCCCAGCACTTTGGAAGGCCAATGCAGGAGGATTGTTGAGGCCAGTAGTTTGAGACCAATCTGGACAGTACAGCAACATTCCCTTTCTATAAAATTTTTTTTTAATTAACCAGGTATGGTGGCATGCACCTGTAGTCCCAGCTACTAAGGAGACTGAAGTCACAGGATGACTGGAGCCCAGGAGTTTGAGGTTGCAGTGAGCTATGATTATACCACTGCACTCCAGCCTGGGTGATAGAGTGAGACCCTGTCTCTAAAATATATATATATATAAAATTAAAAAGGAAAAAAATAAGGATTATAATCCATGCATGGAATGACAAGGCCCCAATGCATCCAGTGAGGGAAGGGTAAAGGGATGCTTTTATTAGGAAAAAGGGAGAGATTTACATAAGCCCCTTAGAAAAAGATTACATTGATTCCAAATGTTCAAAGCCAAAGTTGTCCTTCATTGGTAAAGATGCTGTTCCTAGGCAAGTATTCTTCTAAGAGTGCCTTATTTGAATTTACTGCAGCCCTAAAGAATGTCTAGTGATAAAGCTTGTCAAAGCAGGAGAGCTTGAAGGATGAGAAGAACTTTCTCATGGGTTTTTTAGAAAGTCCCTGGAAACAAGTTCTTATCTCAGAAATATAAGCATGAGTTTCCTCTCCTTTATGCCTTCCTGGCCCTATTATGTCTGAGTCTGACAAAAATGATTCCATCTTGGTATTTGCAACTTTCACATACACACAAATTAGAGACACACAGTGAATATGTAAAGAGGGAAATTCTGCCATGGGCAGAATAGCCAAATCATTAAACTTCAGTTCACCTGGGAGGTGAAAAAAAGTAGGGGAGATAAGGAAGTGGAGTGTTAATATTGTTAACCTAGAGCAGCGCCTGTGGCTCAAAGGAGTAGGGCTCTGGCCCCATAAGCCGGAGGTGGTGGGTTCAAACCCAGCCCCAGCCAAAACTGCAAAAAAAAAATATTGTTAACCTTAGATGAGTGGTTCTCAACTTGGTGGTCGAATGACCCTTTCATAGGCCTAACCTAAGACCATCGGAAAACACATATTTCCGATGGTCTTAGGAACCGAGAGACGCCGCTCCTCTGTCTGTCTCCAGGCGGGTCTGCCCACTTGCAGATATGCCCTCATACGAGTACCCGGAGTGATGACATCATCTGTATTAAAGGTTTGTGGCATTAGAAAGGTTGAGAACCACTGCCTTAGATCCATTTGGAGGCAACAGTAAAAGCTTTCAGAGTTTTTCACAGAGGATCCTAGGTGCTGTAAGGAAGCTTGGCCCTCTAGGGAAGATTTCCCTGAGACAAAGTACTGTGGCAAATCATAGGTGAGTATGCAGGCTTTTACTGCCCTGGATTGGTGTTACAGTACTGATGAAGATGATTCCCTGACCTAAAGAAATCTTGATAGACGTTTTCAGTTAGCCTGACACTCTGGAAAGCTCCCCTAGCCCTTATGTTGAAACCCCATGAGAACATAAATGTTAACTTGGTTATAGATGGACTCCTCATTCAAGTATACCCCTGTGCAAGTCAAACCCAAGTCACCCTGAGGATGCAAACCTCATGGCCTAAGCCAGAAAGCTATGGCTGTTTTGGTGAATCAAAGGGTTCCCAAAGCCCAAAATAGATGGGGTCAGCCATGAGGACCTTGCTGCCCAATGTAGAGCATAGAGTGGGGCTGAATGCATTGGAAGTTGCCATGCATCAAGAAACTGAAAGTAAATGTCAAACTTTGTTTAATGCCACAGAACTAGTCTCTCTTTATGTGTCTCCGATCCTTTTAATTTCCTTTACCCCACCTCAGCCACTTTAAGGAAAAAGATGATCAGAGGTGTAGAGAAGTTCTAATGGAATATAGGGGTATTATCATGGGCAGAATTCTAAAGATGCCCTTCTTCTCAAGCTTCCCTCTCCTGTTTATTCACTCTAATAGTACAGATGATCTTGGATTTAAGAAAAGGTTATGTCCTGGGTGGCGCCTATGGCTCAGTGAGTAGAGCACCGGCCCCATATACCGAGGGTGGCAGGTTCAAACCCAGCCCTGGCCAAACTGCAACAAAAAATATCCGGGTGTTGTGGTGGGTACCTGTAATCCCAGCTACTTGGGAGGCTGAGGCAAGAGAATCGCCTAAGCCGAAGAGCTGGAGGTTGCTGTAAGCTATGATGCCATGGCACTCTACCAAGGCTGACAAAGTAAGACTCTGTCTCTAAAAAAAAAAAAAGAAGAAGAAAGAAAGAAAAAGTTAGGTCCCAATAAACTCATCATAAATTGAATATATCATTACGTGGAAAATGCATTTAATACAACAAATTGTCTGAACATCTCAGCCTAGCCTACTTAAATGTGCTCAGAACCATGTTAGTCAAAATCACCTAATGCAATTCCTACTGTATAATGAAGTGTTGACTAGCTCACATAATATATTGAATACAGTACACCATGTATGTAGTACAGTATCAGTTGGTACATTACCTGTTGGCATATAGCTGACATCTCCTTAAGTCAATTTGCTGTATGATCCAGGTTACATTTGTTAGTCCAATAAGCTAGGGATCAGTCCCTATTCTTGGCTGATCTCGAAGGAGTTGGGACAAGTCAAAACATGGTGTAGGAGTATCCTGATGGATGACCAACTGAACCTGAAAAGTTGATTAGGGACAGAGAAAGATCTAACTGGGTGGTCACATCAGGGACATCTAAAAAGTAATAGAGGTCACAGATTGCAGGTGTTTTTCTTGGTTGCATCTGGAAAGATATTGGCAAATCCAACAGTCCAATTTCTCCCTGTTGCAATACTTCGGAATAGTTTAACTACTATGCTCCCATGCCATTCTAGGTTGTGTGACTAAAGAAGAAGGGGTAAAGGGTGGCTAAGGTTATAGCACTAAATGGGCATCCTCAATAAGTCTCAGCATAAAGGGAAGCTGGGGACCATTCTGGAGTAGCCTAGAATATCCCAGATGCACATAATCCTGACAAAAATGATAATTAGGGTGATGACATACTACACATCTAGTAAAGGTGAGGGTGGGTATCCCACTTTTCTGCATAAAGTAACAACATTAGCAAAAATTCCTATGATGTTTAAGATAATGATTATAATCAACAGAATAGAGAATTTCATTTAAATTCTATCAAAAAGGTAAACCATTTATCTACGGTTTTTCTTAAAGAGATATTTAAGGTCTGTCAGGGGCTCACTGTCCACTCATGACAGCCCAATATCTCTCTCAATTTTTCTTGTTGAGACAGGAATCAGTGGGGCTGGCTTCACCTGACTATGATGAATCTAGTGCTTGATTCCCATGAGCTTGACAGAGTACTGGGTCACCATGAAGACTTCAAAGGGCCCCTTCCACTGGGGTTTTAGTTTATCATCAGAATGTTGATTTCTCCAGGTCCTAAGCAGCACACAGCCTCCAAGACAGATCCAACATAAGGGAACATCCAGTGGGAATCACAACTTGCTAGAAGCAAACTCATGAATAGCAGTCAGGGTCAGACCTGTGGATTGTATATATCCAATGGTATCTAACTCTTTAATGAGTGAGTTGTTGGGATCCTGTAGTCCAGAGCTAGAGCACAGAAAGGGTCTGCCATACAGAATTTCAAAAGGGCACAACTTGAGTCTGTTTCTGGGGACCACTCTTATAAGTAGGGCAGTGTCTTATTCCACATCAGATTAACTCCTTGGTAAATCTTAGATAAGAACATTTTTTACAGTATGATTCATCTTTTCAGTATTTCCAGTGCACTGTGGTCTCCAGGGTGTGTAGATATTCCAAGTTACACTGCAGGCTTGGGAAACGTCCTACAAGATCTGGGTCGCAAAGGCAGCAGCATTGTCACCCTGAATGCAAACCAGTACTCCAAACTGAGGAATGACTTTTTTTATTAAGGCCTTCATGGCTTCAGAAACTTTCTGTAAGGAAAGACCTAAACTCAGCCCAAAAAGATATCTACAAACATGAGTAGCTACAGTAGAACCTCTGTAAGTTAGGTGGTCACCCAGGGGACTTTAACTAACTGGTCAACATACAGAGGTGGTCAACATAAGGATCTAGGCCTACTGCATGGGTGTATGTCCAGTCTATGAAAATTAGGAAAACTTAAGGAAGTAGTCAATGTAAGGAGATGGTCAACTATGGAGGTTCTACTGTATTTGAAATTTTCTGCTACCCTTGGCATCACAGTGAAATCAGTTTGTCAGCCTCTCTTGGACCTTCACTCCTGGCTGGAATTCCATGTGCTAAGGAGAGTGAGCTACTTTAAGGGTTATTCTGAGCACAGAGGAGATACTTTTCTCAAACATCCTGAATAATCTTTTTCATATGTGGACCAACAATGTATTTCCGCACCCATTGTAGGGTGGCATTCCTGCCATAATGGGTATAGTCAAATATGCTTTACAGTATCATTCACAAGACATTTGCGTTCCAGAACTGTTGTTTTACTATGTTTCCACCTATCCTGAGTCCTAAGTTGGGGTCAAGCTCCCAATAAAGCCTTCTTTTCAAGTCTTCCTCTGAGTATATGGGAGGTTCAAAGCCAGGATCTACTTCAGGCAGCAAGGGCATCAGTAAAATCTGGGGACTTTTTTCCTGCCATTTCCTTTGCAGCCCAATCTGTTCAATAATTACCCCTCACCATCAAAGTATCTGTCTACTGATGTCCAAGGCAATACATTATAGCTACTTCCTTGGGAGCTAAAATGGCATCTAGCAAGGGTAGGATTTCTTTGGCATGTTTTATTTCTTTAATATTAGAGATTGGAAGCCCCCATTTTTTCCAGATGGCCCCATATCCATGAAAAACAGAAGCAGCAACCTGGAGTCTGTGTCCATGGTCACCCACACTCTTTCATCTACCTGGAGTGCCCTGACAAGGGCTGTGAATTCTGCCTTCTGTGCTGAGGTTCCAGGGAGAGTGAGTGCTTTGCCTGTAATGTTTGTGGATGGATTGCCACTGCATGCCCAGGCCTCCCTCCACCCTAACTCATAAACCTGCTTCCATCAGGAAACATTTCTAGGTTTGGGCTTTCTAGGGATTTGTCTGTCAGATCTGGTTGGCTGGAATAAACTTGTCCAATTATTTGTCAACTGCTATATCAGGTTCAGACAGTATTTGAAGAAAGTAAGATGGCAGGATTTAAAGTAGAGACCACTCTTGATGTTACATCCGAGTTGTCTGCTGAGCCTTCCAGAGGGTAGCCAATATCCCCCTTTCTCTTCCAGCCAGGGGGGAGCACACAGTAGAGGGTGTGCACTGTGTTGAGCTGGCCTAATGTTAATGTCTCTGCTTCTTGAAGCAGGTCACATGCGGCAGAAACAACCCAAAGGAGAGAAGGTCATCCCTTTGTGATAATGTCCAGTTGCTTTGAGAAATAAGCAACAGAGATAATATTTTCCAGGTTTTGAGTTAACAGTCTCAGATTCACTCCTTGCCTTTCATGAATATAAAAGTTCAAAAGGTTTTCTTACATTGGGGAGCCCCATACCTGGGAAAGTCAACAGTTTTTCCTCGATTTGAAAAGAGCCTTTTGACAATCCCCAGTCCACTTTAAGGGTTCATTATCTCCTCCCCTTTAGGCATCATATAGAGGCTTAGTGGTAACACATACTTAAAAATTATAAAATGGTTTTCAGCTACAAAATACAGATATATGCAGACAATTCAAGATTTCTTACTTCCTAGATTTTCACTAATGTTTACATTATTGGGAGTTATAATATTTGGGTTTTTTTTTTTTTTTTGGCCAGGGCTGGGTTTGAACCCACCACCTCCAGCATATGGGACCAGTGCCCTACTCCTTTGAGACACAGGCGCTGCCCAGGAGTTAAAATATTTGATTAACTTATGAGCCACTATCTATAAAGTGAGCCAAAAATATATATACAGGAGGTGTTTTTGATAAAAAAAAAAAAATCTCTAAAAAAGACATAAAATGTGTTCTTTACTAAGAAAAAAATAATTTTGTCTAATACAAAAGTTATTTGAACATTATTTCAATATATGCATTTTTTTTGAGACAGAGTCTCACTTTTGTCACCCTTGGTAGAGTGTCATGGCATCATAGCTTACAGCAACTTCAAATTCTTGGGCTTAAGCAATTCTCTTGCCTCAGCCTCCCAAGTAGCTAGGACTACAGGTGTCTGCCACAATGCCCAGTTATTTTTTTTTTTTTTTTGAGACAGTGCCTCAAGCTGTCGCCCTGGATAGAGTGCTGTGGCATCACAGCTCACAGCAACCTCCAATTCCTGGGCAAGCAAGTCTCTTGCCTCCGCCTCCCAAGTAGCTGGGACTACAGGCATCCGCCACAGTGCCCGGCCATTTTTTGGTTGCAGCCGTCGTTGTTTGGTGGGCCCGGGCTGGATTCGAACCCACCAGCTCTGGTGTACATGGCTGGCGCCTTAGCCCGTTGAGCCACAATTATTTTTTTGTTGTAGTTGTTATTGTTGTTTGGCAGGCCCAGGTCGGGTTTGAACTCGCCAGCCTGGGTGAATGCGGCTGACACCCTAGCCACTGAGCTACAGGCACTGAGCCATAGTTCTTTCTTTTCTTATGCTGGGTTTAGGATTGGCTTGCTCTTTCAGTACCTTGAGATGATTCATTAGACTGTTGATTTGTAATCCTTCTGTCTTTTTTTTTTTGGCTGAAGCTGGGTTTTAACCTGAGACCGGCATATGGGGCCAGCACCCTACTCCTTTGAGCCACAGGTGCCACCCATCTTTCTCTCTTTTTGATGTGGGCATTTAATGTTATGAATTTTCCTTTCAGGACTGCTTTTGCAATATCTCACAGGTTTTCATAATTTGTGTTTCCATTGGCTGGGCACCTGTAGCTCAAGCGGCTCAGGCGCTAGCCACACACACCAGACCTGGCGGGTTCTAATCCAGACAGGGTCTGCCAAACAACAATGACAACTACGACTGAAAATTAGCCGGGCATTGTGGCGGGTGCCTGTAGTCCCAGCTACTTGGGAGGCTGAGGCAAGAGAATCGCTTAAGCCCAAGAGTTTGAGGTTGCTGTGAGCTGTGATGCCACAGCACTCTACCCAGAGTGACAGCTTGAGGCTCTGTCTCAAAAAATAAAAAAAGCTGTGTTCCCATTATGATTTACTTCAAAGAATCTTTTGATTTCCATCTTTATCTCCTCGTTGATCCAACTATCATTCAGTAATAGGTTATGTATTGATAGTTTCCATGACTTTGTATAGGGATGGGTATTTCTGTTTGAATTGATTCCTAATTTTATTCCACTGTGATCTAGAAGATACATGGTACAATTTCCATATTTTTGAATTGGCTGAGACATGTCTGTCTTATGGCCTAGGATATGATCAGTCTTAGAGAATGTTCTATGAGCTAAGAAGACATATTCAGTTGTTTGGTGGTAGAATGTTCTGAAAACATATCTGTTAGTCCCATTTGTACTAGAGTTCTGTTTAAATCCACCATTTCCTTGCTTATTCTTTATTTTGAAGATCCCTCCACTCTCCAGTTCTGTCAGTGTGCTATTGAAGTACCTAGAAATTATGATCCTGCTCTTTATTGGGTATTTTTGTTTTTTGTTTTTGTGAGACAGAGTCTCACTTTGTTACCCTTGGTAGAGTGTCGTGGCATCATAGCTCACAGCAACCTCAAACTCTTGAGCTCCAGTGATCCTCTTGCCTCAGCCTCCCAACTAGCTGAGACTACAGGTGCCTGCCATAATGGCTGGCTTTTTTTTTGCTTTTTTTTTTTTGAGACAGAGTCTCACTCTGTTGCCCTCAGTACAGTGCCATGACGTCACAGCTCAGAGCAACCTCCAGCTCTTGGGCTTAAGTGATTCTCTTGCCTCAGCCTCCCAAGTAGCTGGGACTACAGGCGCCCACCACAACGCCCAGCTGTTTTTTGTTGCAGTCGCCACTGCTGTTTTAGTTGGCCGGATCCGGGTTCAAACCTGCAACCCCAGTATATGGGGCTGGCACCCTACTCGCTAAGCCACAGGAGCCGCCCCTCAGGGTGGTCTTGAACTAGTGAGCTCAAGCAATCTACTACCTCAGCCTCCCAGAGTGCTAGGATCACAGTGTGATGCTATTTATTGTTTGGTTTAGATCAAACAGAATTTGCTTTACGAAGCTGGGTGTTCATGTGTTAGATATATAAATATTTAGTACTGTAGGCCTTCTTATGAATTGTTCCCTTCCCCATTATATACTGACCATGTTTGTCTTTCTTTACTTTTGTTGATTTAAAGTCTATGTTATCTGATATGAGGTTTCTATTTGCATGGATTGTTTTCCTTCCTTTCACCTTGAGTCTAAGTGAGTCCTTGTAGGTTAGATGTGTTTCTGGAGACAACAGATACTTGCCTTGTGTTTTTGTTTGTTTGTTTGTTTATTTTTTTAACCATGCAGACAGCCTATGTCTCCTCAGTGGGGAGTTCAAGCCATTTCTACTTATTGAAAGAACTGATATGTGTGTGGGATTTCTGTTCATCCTGTTTGGTTGACCTTTATTCCTTTTTTTTACATCTTGAGCCATTGTAGTATCTGGTCTCTGAACTTTAGCTTTCAGATGGTTTTACACTGGTGATTGATACTTTTTTTTTTTTTTTTTTTTGAGACAGAGTCGCAAGCTGTCACCCTTGGTAAAGTACGCTGGCATCACAGCTCACAGTAACCTCAAAATCTCGGGCTTAAGCGATTCTCTTGCCTCAGCCTCCCAGCTAGCTAGGACATCAGGCGCTCGCCACAACACCCAGCTATTTTTGTTGTTGTTGCAATTGTCATTGTTGTTTTAGCTGGCTCAGGCCAGGTTTGAACCTACCAGCCTCAGTGTATGTGGCTGGCGCCCTTCCCACTGAGCTACCGGTGGTGCCCAGGTGGTTGATTCTTATTAAATGCAGGTCTGAGTACTTCCTGCAGGGCAGGTCTGGTCTTCACAAATTCCTTCAACAATTGCTTGCCTGAGAAGGTGTTTATTTCTCCTTCATATACAAATGTTTGTTTTGTAGGATACAAGATTCTAGGCTGGCCATTATTCTGTTTTAGAACGCTAAGGGTGGGTCCCCAATCCCAGATCAGTTTTTCTTTGTAAGTTAGCTAATATTTTTGCCTTACTGCTAGGAGGAGTGCCTGTTTCAAGTTTACTTTGGCCAGCCTAATGATTCATGGTGACTGCTTCATTATGATGAATCTTCCAGGAGTCTTTAGCGCTTTTTCTATCTAGATATCTACATTTCTCACAAGGCTGAGGAAATTTTCCTTAATACTTCCCTCTAACAAATTATCCAACCCTTTTGTATTTTCTTCTTAGCCTTTGGGATGCCTATGATTCTTATGTCTGGCCTTTATATAGTCCCTGCAATTCTTGTAGGCTTTGTTCATTCCTCTATTCCTCCTTTCTTTCTCTTCAACTGCCTTGTTTAGCACAAAGCATTTAATTTCAAATTTTCCTGGTTCAGCGCCTATGGCTCAACGGGCTAAGGCGCCAGCCATGTACACCTGAACTGGTGGGTTTGAATCCAGCGCCGGCCGCCAAACAACAATGACAGCTGCAACCAAAAAATGGCCGGGCGTTGTGGCGGGTGCCTATAGTCCCAGCTACTTGGGAGGAGGAGGCAAGAGACTCACTTGAGCCCAGGCTTAATCCCAAGCTTTAGGAGGAACCCTGAAGCTCCCAGGCAGTTTCTTTTTCTTTTCTTTTCTTTCTTTTTTTTTTTTTTTTTTGAGACAGAGCCTCAAGCTGTCACCCTGGGTAGAGTGCCATGGCATCACAGCTCACAGCAACCTCCAACTCCTGGGCTCAAGCGATTCTCCTGCCTCTGCCTCCCAAGTAGCTGGGTTTACAGGTGCCTGCCACAACCCCAGGCTATTTTTTGGTTGCAGGCATCATTGTTGTTTGGCGGGCCCAAGCTGTATTCAAACCCGCCAGCTCAGGTGTATGTGGCTGGTGCCTTAGCCACCTGAGCCACAGGCCTCAAGCCTCAGGTAGTTTCTTGATCTCTACCAGGCCACGGTTGGGGAGAACAAGGCAGTTAGTTTGTGGCTGGGATCTGTAAGCCTAGAAGGCTTTGCAAAGCTTCAGTGGGCCTCACGTGTTGCTTTTCCAGCCACTAGAGGGAGCCACTGGTAGGAGGATCAGGAAAAACTCTCCAGAGTAGCAGCCCTGTTGACACGTCAGGGGGCTAAATGCTTGTAGGCTACAGCAGTGGACCAGGTTATTTCCACTCTTATCTACTAGTGCAGTTTTTGGTGGAGAAGAGTAACCCCTCCAAATGGCTACTCGTTGAACCTATACACAGGGTGGGAAGGGCATGCCAAAGAGAAAGAAGTTTCAGCTCTGAGCATAATGGACTGAGATTTTTATGGGGTTAAAGAAGACAAAAAAAAAAAGTGCTTGCTTCCAGCTAATAGCAGGCTATGAAGTGGCTGAGCCACAGGCGCTGCCCTTTTTTTTTTTTTTTTTAGAGACAGTCTCTCACTTTGTTTTGTTTGGTAGAGACAGAGTCTCACTCCATCGCCCTCGGTAGAGTGCTGTGGCATCACACTGATCAAAGCAACCTCCAGCTCCTGGGCTTAGGCGATTCTCCTGCCTCAGCCTCCCGAGTAGCTGGGACTACAGGCGCCCACCACAACGCCCAGCTATTTTTTTTGTTTTGCAGTTCTGCCGAGGCCGGGTTTGAACCCGCCACCTTTGGTTTATGGGGCCGGTGCCCTACTCCCTGAGCACAGGCACCACCAGAGACAGTCTCAGTTTGCCGCTCTCGGTAGAGTGCTTTAACATCACAGCTCACAGCAACCTCCAGCTCTTGGGCTTAGGCGATTCTCTTGCCTCAGCCTCCAGAGTTGCTAGGTGCCCACCACAATGCCTGGCTATTTTTTGTTGCAGTTTGGCCACAGCCAGGTTCAAACCCGCCATTCTCAGTATATGGAGCCGGTGCCCTACTCACTGAGCCACAGGCACCGCCCCAAGAATTAATATTCTTATTAATGGGGTTGAGACTGGGGATTTGGTGAGAGGTCTCTTCTTCTGTAACTACTTCCTGATGACCTGGGGTCATTGAGTTTTCCCTGTGTAAGAGGCCATTTTAGATCATTAAAGGGGAAACCATCTGGCTGAAATCAGATGGTTTTAAAAGCCACAGTAGAAGAGAGATAGGAATTACATTGGAGGGCCTCTTTTACCTTCTTTTCTCAGTTTTAAATGAGTTTTTAATATTTATATTGTTGGCTCGGCGCCTGTGGCTCAACGGGCTAAGGCACCAGCCATGTACACCTGAGCTGGCAGGTTTGAATCCAGCCCGGGCCACCAAACAACAATGATGGCTGCAACCAAAAAATGGCCGGGCTTTGTGGTGGGCGCCTGTGGTCCCAGCGACTTGGGAGGCAGAGGCAAGAGACTCGCTTGAGCCCAGGAATTGGAGGTTGCTGTGAGCTGTGACACCACGACACTCTATCCAGGGTGACAGCTTGAGGCACTGTCTCAAAAAAAAAAAAAAAAAATTTATATTGTTGTGGGTGGCGCCTGTGGCTCAGTGGGTAGGGCACTGACCCCATATATCAAGGGTGGCAGGTTCAAACCTGGCCCCAGCCTAACTGCAATAAAAAAATAGCCAGGCGTTGTGACGAGCGCCTGTAGTTCCAGCTACTCAGGAAGCTGAGGCAAGAGAATCACCTAAGCCCAGGAGTTGGACGTTACTGTGAGCTGTGTGATGCCACGGCACTCTACCAAGGGCGATAAAGTGACTGTCTCTACAAAAAAATATATATATATATTCTTGCTAGAACTGGCTGCTTCATGTTCCCTTGAATTAGTGATATCATAGATAGTGAGCTTACAGCAAATTGGTAAAGTATATTTTTGAAAGCAAAATTTGAAATCTTTATTTTTCTCTCTATTTGATATGTCCATGACAATGTAGTTGTTTGTATAAGTTCAATAAGAATCTGTTTTACAACAGGACATAACTAGAGATACTGATCATTTTACCAAGACTTTGACTGAAATGACACATCTTCAGATATGCCCAGATTGCTTTGGGGAATTAAAGTTGACGTTGTAAGGCTGTTATGCAAACAGTTTACTTTGGACAGACTGGAGAGCAACTGAAGTACTGAAGGCAGGTATAACATGCCTTTATTCAGTTTCTGTGGCTGGTGAGCTAAGTTGCAGGGGAGGTCCTCCCTTCCAGCTTCTAGCGGCTAGGGAGCTGGGCTCCATAGAAGATCCACAATTCACAATCCATAATCTGCCATCCACTATCCGTCATCAAGAATCTGCACAAGGGGAAGGTTCTGTACACCTTTATACCCAAAAGAACAAAAGTATCAACATGCCAAACAACTACAGCATAAGCATCATTGTACATAGTTGTGGTTATCTAAAAGCATAAGGAGGGCTGAGATGAGACCAGAGGCGGAACTCGGGATCTGACAAGATAGCCAAGCTGCCTCACAGGATCATCTAGGAAACCCACCGTTTGCTGGAGGAACCAGTTCCTGGCATTCAAGCAGAACCAGAGAGAGCAATGCCCATTAATTTCATGTGGTCATTGCTGGCCCCCATGATTCCCCCTTTGAGGGAAGGACTTTTTTTTTTGTAGAGACACTGCCTCACTTTATCGCCCTCAGTAGAGTGCCGTGGCATCACACAGCTCACAGCAACCTCCAATTCCTGGGCTTAGGCGATTCTCTTGCCTCAGCCTCCCGAGTAGCTGGGACTACAGGCGCCACAACGCCCGGCTATTTTTCTGTTTTGCAGTATGGCCGAGGCCGGGTTTGAATCCGCCACCCTCAGTATATGGGGCCGGCGCCCTACTCGATGAGCTACAGGCGCCACCCAGGGGGCACTTTTAAACTCGAACTATTCCTTACAGAAGAACACTCAGTGGCAGCTCCTAAAGTACGTTTCATGACCAAAATTTATTACCCTGATGTAGACAAGTTGCGGAGAATATTTTTAGATATTATGAAAGATAAATGGTCCCCAGCACTGCAGATCCGCACAGTTCTGCTATCGATCTAGGCTTTGTTAAGTGCTCCCAATACAGATGATCCATTAGTGAATGACGTAGTGGAGCAGTGGAAGACCAACGAAGCCCAAGACACAGAAACAGCAAGAGCATGGATAATATTTAAAGCCATGAATAATATTTAAATCGATCCAATCATCAAGTGTGCATCTCTTCTCCTGTTCTGCCAAGACTTCTTCCTTTTTTGTTTGCATTTAATGAACATAGTCATAGAAACATTACAAAATAAAAGCCCAGACATCTTCAGTCCTTTGGTGAGTAAATGCACATTAGCAAATCTAAAAAATAAATAAATAAATAAAAATAAAAGCATAAGGATGCTTCTATCCCATCCCACCAGGAGTATGGTTGGGAGAGCCCAGACATCCTTATTTTGTCTCACTCCTAAGGCCAGGGGTGAGAAAGCCCAAACATCCTGTATTGTATCTGTCCCTATACTCCACCCTTTCTGGGGTTTCTCACCTCACAATCTATGCATTTGATTCTTCCACAAATGTCCCTGTGTGAAGACTGTGGAATACACAAGTCACAAGAACACACAATTGTCACAATAATACACAATGATGGACAAGCAATGGCAAATTCTACCAGTGCTATTCACCAACCATAGGTACATACACATCTCAGTTTACAGGGCACTGTTCAAAGCAAGTATCTGTCTTAGCAATTCCACCATGTTCTTTAACTACTTGGTGGTTGTAGCATCAGCAAAGCTTTTCTGGCAGCTGCAACTGCAGCTGCTCTGTGGAGAAGGGCCTCCATGGGTGCACACCCCCTTTTTGACTGTGCTTGTTCAATGTGTGCAGCACAGTCCATGGTTGTAGTCCCTTCTTTCACAGTCCAGTAGCCATATCCATACAAGTCACTGCATGCCCCCACTTGGAGAGAGGCAGGGTGCTGATCAACTCCACCTGTCAGTGTATGAGCAGGACCTGGCCCCTCAACACCTGGCCTATAGAGACCACTGGTCTTCAAGAATGTTCCCAGGAACATACAACACACTGAGCCCAAATTGCTAAATATCTGCATGGGTTACTGGCAAATTCCATTTTTTGACTATGGCCTAGGTAGTCCTTTTTGCCCAACGTACAACAACCACCAGTATAACCATTGATCCAGATCCCCTACAAAAGAAAAGTTGCTGGTGTTTTAAAATGTAAAGAGGACCAGTTCCAAGTGGAAAAGCTTTCAGTTTTACTCCATTCAGTATAATATTAGCTGTGGGTTTGTCATGGATGGCTTCAATCAGACTAAGAAATGTGCCACCTATACCTATATTCTTAAGTGTTCCAATTAGAAAAGAATGCTAAATTTGATCAAATGCTTTTTCTGCATCTATTGAGAGGATCATATGGTCTTTGTTTTTGCTTTGGTATGTTGAATTACATTTATGGACTTGTGTATGTTAAACCAGCCTTGCATCCCTGGGATGAAACCTACTTGATCGTGATGAATGATTGTCCTCTATCGCCACTACTATTCGACATAGTGCTGGAAGCTCTAGCCAATACAATCAGGCAAGAGAAGTAAATAAAGGGCATCCAAATGGGTGCAGAGGAGGTCAAATTCTCACCCTTTGCCGATGACATGATCTTATACTTAGAGAACCCCAAAGACTCAACCACAAGACTCCTGGAAGTGATCAAAAAATACCTCAATGTCTCAGGATATAAAATCAATGTCCACAAATCAGTAGCCTTTGTATATACCAATAACAGCCAAGATGAGAAGCTGATCAAGGACACAATTCCCTTCATAGTAGCTTCAAAAACAAAAAAGAAATACCTAGAAATAAACATAACAAAAGAGGTGAAGGACCGCTACAAAGAAAATTACGAAACTCTAAGAAAAGAAAGAGCAGAAGATAATGACAAATGGAAGAACATAACATGCTCATGGCTGGGAACAATCAATATTGTGAAAATGTCTATACTACCCAAAGCAACCTACAGATTCAATGCAATCACCACTAAAATACCATCATCATACCTTCAAGATTTGGAAAAAATAAGTGTTTATTTTGTATGGAACCTGAAGAAACCCCATATAGCCAAGGCAATTCTTAGTAATAAAAACAAAGCCAGGAGTATTTCCCTACCAGACTTTGGGCTATACTACAAGGCAATAGTGATCAAAACAACATGGTATTGGCACAAATATAGAGACATAGGCATCTGGAACCAAATAGAAAACTATGAGATGAAACTAACATCTTACAGCCACCTGATCTTCGATAAACCAACAACAGCATACACAGGGGAAAAGAATCCCTATTCAATAAATGCTACTGGGAGAACTGGATAACCACATAAAAGACTGAAACTGGACCTGTACCTCTTACTAGTTACAAAAAATTGATTCAAGGCTCAGTGCCTGTGGCTAAAGCGGCTAAGGCGCCAGCCACATACACCTGAGCTGGCAGGTTCGAATCCAGCCTGGGCCCGCCAAACAACAATGATGGCTGCAACCAAAAAATAGCCAGGCGTTGTGGTGGGCGCCCGTAGTCCCAGCTACTTGGGAAGTGGAGGCAGGAGAATCGCTTGAGCCCAGGAGTTGGAGGTTGCTATGAGCTGTGATGCCTCAGCACTCTACCCAGGGTGACAGCTTGATGCTCTGTCTCAAAAAAAAAATTGATTCAAGGCTGCATCCATAGCTCAATGGGTAGGGCACTGGCCACATACACTGGGGCTAGTGGGTTCAAACCCAATCCAGGCTTGCTAAACAATGACAACTGCACCAAAAAAATAGCCAGGTGTTGTGGCAGGTGCCTGTAGTTCCAGCTACTTGGGAGGCTGAAGCAAGAGAATTGCTTAAGCCCAAGAGTTTGAGGTTGCTGTGAGCTGCGACACCATGGCACTCTACCCAGGGTGACAGCTTGAAATTGTCTCAAAAAAAAAATTGATTCAATATGGATCAAATATTTAAATCTAAGGCATGAAACTATAAAAATCCTTGCAGAAAGTATGGGGAAAACACTTGAAGATATTGGCCTGGGCAAAAATTTTATGAAGATGACTTCCCCGGCAATTGCAACAAAAACAAAAATAAACAAATGTAACTTAATTAAACTGAAAAGCTTCTATATGGCTAAGGAAACAACCACCAAAACAAACAGACAATCTTTAGAATGGGAAAAGATATTTTCATATTATGAACCAGACAAAAGCTTGATAACTAGGATCTATAGAGAACTCAAATTAATCAACAAAAAAAGATCAAACAACCCCATATATCACTGGGCAAGAGAGATGAATAGAACCTTCTCTAAAGAAGACAGACGAGGCTCGGCACCTGTAGCTCAAGGGCTAGGGCGCCAGCCACACACACTGGAGCCAGCAGGTTCAAGTCCAGCCTGGCCTGCCAAACAACAATGACAACTACAACCAAAAAATAGCCGGGTGTTGTGGCATACGCCTGTAGTCCCAGCTACTTGAGGGGACTAGGGGAGGCCGAGGAAAGAGAATTACTTAAGCCCAAGAGTTGGAGGTTGCTGTGAGCTGTGACACCATGGCACTCTACCCAGGGTGAGATAGTGAGACTCTGTCTCAAAAAAAAATAAAAAACAAACCCGTTTCTCTTCTGGTCATAGGCGCTTCAGCAGCCACTGGTCACAGTGCAGACACGGCCAAGTCCAAGAATCGTACCACACACAACCAGTCCCGAAAGTGGCACAGAAATGGCATCAAGAAACCCTGATCACAAAGATATGAATCTCTTAAGGAGGCAGATCCCAAGTGCCTGAGGAACGTAAAGCGCACAACAAGAAGGGCCTGAAGAAGATGCAGGCCAACAATGCCAAGGGCATGAGTGCACATGCTGAAGCTATCAAGACCCTTGTAAAACCCAAAGAGGTTAAGACCAAGATTCCAAAGGGTGCCAGCCGTAAACTCAGTCAACCTGCCTACATCGCTCACCCCAAGCTTGGGGGGCATGCTCGTGTATGCATTGCCACGGGTCTCAGGCTCTGCCAGCCAAAGGCCAAGGCCAAGGATCAAACGAAGGCCCAATCTGCTGCTTCATCTTCAGCTCCAGCTGCAGTTCCAGCTCAGGCTCCCAAAGGTGCCCAGGTCCCCACGATGGCTCCAGAGTAGAGCTATCTGTCTGCCATGAGGACAAAAGGACTGGTGTGACCTGTAGGCTGCTGTCTATATGGGGCAGGGGTCCTCCTGTGCTACTTGTACAAATAAACCTGAGGCAGGAAAAGAAAAAAAAACAGATGAATGGCTAGCAAACATATGAAAAAATGCTCATTGTCTCTAATCATCAGAGAGCTGCAAATCAAAACTGCCCTGAGATATCACCTAACCCCAGTGAAATGGCCCACATCACAAAGTCTTAAAGCTGCAGATGCTGGTGTGGAAGTGGAGAGAAGGGAGCACATTTACACTGCTGGTGAGACTGCAGACTAATACAACCATTTTGGAAGGAAGTATAGAGAATCCTCAAAGAACTCAAATTAGATCTCCCATTTGATCCTGCAATCCCATTACTAGGCATTTACCCAGAAGGAAAAAAAATCCTTTTATCATAAGGACATTTGCACTAGACTGTTTATTACAGCTCAATTTACAATCGCCAAAATGTAGAAACAGCCTAAATGTCCACTAATCCAGGAATGGATTAACAAGCTGTGGTACATATATACCATGGAATACTATTCACCCATTTAAAAAGATGGAGTTTATATCTATTGTATTAACCTGGATGAAGGTGGAACACATTCTTCTTAGTAAAGCATCACAAGAATGGAGAAGCAAGAATCCAATGTATTCTATTCTAATATGAAGGCAGTAGATGATTTAATATAAGGGGGGGTGTGGTTAGGGAATGAGCAAGTGGGGAGAGGGAAGGAGGGATGGGCATGAGGGATCAGGGTGTATGACACACCTCTTGGGGGTGGGACACTATTATAAGAGGGACTTTATCTAACAAATGCAATCAGTGTAACCTAAATCTTTGTACCCTCAATGAATCCCAAGTAAAGGGGACCTTTTTTTTCCCCTTTAGTTCTAAATGAGTAACTGACCTTGAGTCTTCCACTGAGTGCTGGTACTTTATCTCAAGGACACCCTTAACATAGCAACCACAATTTTTAGCAGGCAAAAAGATAGAGAAACTGTTTAACAAACTTCACATTTTAACTCTATAGTGGTGGATTGATCCTTTGAGTTCTGAACTTTTGATGCATTTGCCCATTACTTTAAACATGTGTACAGGCTGGACGCAGTGGCTCATGTCTATAATCCTAGCACTCTGGGAAGCCAAAGAGGGTGGATTGCCTGAGCTCACAAGTTAGAGACCAGCCTGAGCCAAAGTGAGACCTCGTCTCTAAAAATAGCTGGGCATTCTGGTGGGCACCTGTAGTGCCAGCTACTTGGGAGACTGAGGCAAGAGAATCACTTAAGCCCAAGAGTTTGAGGTTGTATGGGCTATGACGCTATGGCTTCTACCAAGGGTGGCAAAGTGAGACTTTGTCTCAAAAAATAAATAAATAAGGACATGTACAAGAACAGAAGTCTAAGAGGCTTCAAATATAAGTCTTATAAACTGAGAACAGAAAACTTTGTTGTTTTAACTAGAGATTCTCTTTTCATTATAACCAGCTTAATCACATACAGAGAATTCTTTCTAAATTCCCCTTCTTACTGGCTCCTTTTACTTTATTTTTATTTATTTATTTATTTTATTTATTTTCTTTTTTTTGAGACAGAGCCTCAAGCTGTCACCCTGGATAGAGTGCTATGCACTCACAGCAACCTCCAATTCCTGGGCTCAAGTGAGTCTCTTGCCTCTGCCTCCCAAGTAGCTGGGACCACAGGTGCCCACCACAATGCCCGGCCATTTCTTGGTTGCAGCCGTCATTGTTGTTTGGTGGGCCCGGGCTGGATTCGAACCCGCCAGCTCAGTTGTACGTGGCTGGCGCCTTAGCCTGTTGAGCCACAGGCACCAAGCCTTTATTTTTATTTTTTATTTTATTTATTTATTTATTTATTTATTTATTTATTTATTTATTTATTTATTTTTGAGACAGAGTCTCACTATGTTACCCTCGGTAGAGTGCCATGGCATCACTGGTCACAGCAACCTCAAACTCTCAGGCTTAAGTGATTCTCTTGCCTCAGCCTCCCAAGTAGCCGGGACTACAGGCGCCCACCACAACGCCCGGCTATTTTTCTGTTTTTCAGTTTGGCTGAGGCCAGGTTTGAACCCGTCACCTTTGGTATATGGGGCCCGCACCCTACTCGATGACCCACAGGCGCCGCCCCATGGCTCTTTTACTTTAACTCCTTGGTGATAACAGTGTCACCAAGGCCAGTCCAGCTGCTGAACTCCGTTGCACATTAATGTCTCTGCTCTCCCCACTCGCAGCATATATGGTCTCCAGTCTGGCCGGTGTCTCTGTACTTTCTATACTCACTGGCTGCAGGATGCCACCTCTGCTGCCAAACTGCGGTTCTTACGGACTTCTCTGTGTGTCTGTGCACACCTGCCTTGATCACTCACACTCTCAGGGCATAATTCTCTTGCTGACGTCTGTAGTTACAAGTCCTGTAACACATCTACAGGATGGGGGACATGTGCACCTGGGAAAGGCAACTAATGCTCAATGGGCGCTCACCAGGCTTCACTGAAATAGTTTGGCCTTCACAACCATCAATGGCAACTGGAGGCCCTGGGGAACTGCCAGGGCCACCACAGAGCAGAGAATATTCCTTCTCAGTGTCAACCAGGGCCAACATTCACTGTATGTTAGCAGGAGACTAGTACTTTATAAGTTTCACATAAGGTCTCTAATTCCCTAGCCACACCCACTCCGGGCATTTTCCCTGGACTCCTGCCTATTCAAAACAAAAGCAAGCTTCAAGGTCTGTCACTGTCTGCATTTGCTTTCTAAGGTAAACAGCTGGTTCCCTCCCTTTTGGGGAGCCTCCTTCCCTTTTGCCCTGATACTTCATGTCCTGCTTTTGATTGTTGCCACAGCTCTAACAGCAAGGTGTTGGATTTCTCATCAGTCTTCTCAGTCCACCCCCGGCTGTCAGAAGATCCGCGCACGTCTGCATACGTGTCACTTTTAGGGGCTTGCTGTGCCCTGTGACCTGCTGTTCCTTCCTTTTCACAGCCTTCATCCTCTTATGCCCTGGCCCCTCAAAAGTTCCAAGATCACTATTAAAAACCCAAGAGAGAAACAGGGGCACCCTGCCACACAGTGTTTCTCATCCCACTGGCAACAACCACTCCTCATCAGGTTCCAAGTGTTCAAATTAAACAGGGCATTTCACATATTAAGTTCCTAGTGACTAACAGGACCTTGCACATCATCAACATTAGCCCACGGGTGTGTCCAGTATGTCATGACAAAGGCTACTCTCTATTCCTGGGGCATCCAGGACAACACTATCTACCTTTAGATACTGTAACAAGATGGTGTCATCAGGTCTCTGTCTGAACTGTTTTCCAACTCCAGCAACTAAAGGTGGAGTGTTAGTTACTTGTGGGGGCATGGCTGCCCACCCTTCTGGGGCCTTTTGTTGTTGTGTTTTCATCTTCTGGGTAATCACTAGCTGTGCCCTAAAACAGGGTTCTCCTTCCTCCTTCTGAGGAGTCTCTTACCACCGCCACAGAAGAGTTCAGCTGCCCCTGTGATGAGTCACACCGCTGCCCCACCTTAAGGAGCTCTTTTGTTTTCTCCAGTGCTCAGCTGCTGCTGCTCCTGCTTCTTCTCTCTCTCCAGCTCATCCTGGAGGTCCCAAAATGGGCTGCTTCATGGAGCATGGTCTCTCTCGCCTTGATCTCTGCTGTGCCTCCAGCTCATCTTAGAGTTTCCAGACACGGGCTGCTTCCCAGAGCACTGCATTGTCTTGCTTCAGTCTCAGCTTGCAGAGCTGTAAGAAACACCTACGCATACAGGCACTTTTCAAAATTGTTGGAGACTACTGGTTGGAGGGCTTTTTCAACCCACAGTGGTTCCTGTCCACATTGGGCCACTCCTAATGGGGCCTCCAGGAAGACAGTAGACTTGCCACCCAGTACCACATACTTGTGGAGGGCCTTCTTCAATTCCACCCTCTTAGGGTGCCTCCATACTGGCCTTAATCCTATCCTGCTGCCTATGCCAATTGTGCAAACAATTCACTTTGGATAGCTGGAAGGAAAACTTCAGCAAGGAGGGTAGATATGACATGCTTTTTATTCAGCTCACAGCAGCAGGGGTGGGGGAAACCAGTGCAGCAGGTTCCCTTTATCCAGCTCCTGGTGGCGGGAAGCCAGACCGCATGGAAAGTCCACAATCTATGTTCAGCCACCAGTCATTGGCAGTCCACAGTCTGCAATCTGCATTCCCCAATCCCCATAAGAGGAAGGTCCTGTACACGGTTATAACCAGGGGAACAAAAGTAGTAACATGCCACAACACTGTATATAGTTATGGTTATCTAAAAGCACAAGGAGTCTTCTGTCCCATCCCACCTGCCTAAGGATATGGATGGGAGAACCTAGGACACCCCTATCTCATCCCACATCCAAAGCCATGGGTGAGAAACCCCAAAAAGGGTGGAGTATAGGGACAGAAAAAGATGTCTGGGCTTGCTTGCCACAGTTATGATCATCCTTTTCTTAATGTTTAGACCCTGGCTGTTCACCCTCATTATTTTGTCTTACAGACTCCAGCAGCTCCACATTAAGATGATGATGATGATGCAAGGTTTCCAACAAATACTGATGCACCCTGTGACAAAGTGACCAGAAATGTCCAACCCTGTGAAACCCCTTTATAATAGGGAACCTAAGGAGGGTCCTGATAGGCAGGCCAAGGCCCCTTTTTGACAGCGAAAAGTAGCTAAAAGCAATCATCTTCCATGTTCCCTTCAAGATTTTAGATCCATATCTCCTTGGTAGGAAATGAGAAGGGACATTAAGAAAGGGGCTTCAAGGGGGATGGGAGGAAAACCTGGCTTACAGAACCAGGAAGTCTGGAGGACCCATAAAAATGTGGTATGAGTATTTATCATTAAAAAAAAAATGTGGTCTGAGGTAACCTAGGTAACCAATGACCAATAGAAAGGCAATAATCAGTGACCAATAGGAAACAGCAATAATTCCTGGAGGTGCATAGAGGCCAATGAAAGAGCTGTAATGAATTTCATACTAACAGGAAGAAGTATTTACTCCTCTTACTACCTTTACATCTCCCTTCCTCTCACTTCTGCTCCTTCTTAGGAGAGATCCATTTCCAAATTTCTTTGGAAATGCTCTAACCTTTCTCTTTGTTCTTCTTAAATAAAATTTCTTTTTGTTACACTGTAAAAAAAGAATAAGCCAGGCGGCACTTGTGGCTCCGTGGGTAGGGCACTGGCCTCATACACTGAGGGTGGCAGGTTTGAACCCAGCCCCGACCAAACTGCAACAAAAAATAGCCGGGCCTTGTGGCAGGTGCCTGCAGTCCCAGCTACTCAGGAGGCTGAGGCAAGAGGATCGCCTGAGCCCAAGGGCTGGAGGTTGTTGTGAGCTGTGAGGCCACGGCACTCTACCAAGGACAATAAAGTGAGACTCTGTCTCAAAAAGAAAAAAAAAAGTGAGCCTTCCTGCAACATCAAATTACATGAAACATACAACCATGAACTTGCGTCTTCTGTGACGCTTTCTCTGAAAGACTTTGAAGAATAAGGAGAATATGAAAGAAAATAAAAAGCTGAGAACTGTCCCCCAAATCCTTATGTAAAAGAGAAGGTAAAGGCCTCAGGCACCTGTAAAAGACTGACCCGACAGATCATTTTATTTTATTTTATTTTATTTTATTTTGAGACAGAACCTCAAGCTGTCACCCTGGGTAGAGTGCTGTGGCATCACAGCTCACAGCAACCTCCAACTACTGGGCTCAAGCGATTCTCCTGCCTCCACCTCCCAAGTAGCTGGGACTACAGGCGCCCGCCCGGACATCTGGCTATTTTTTTGGTTACAGCCATCATTGTTGTTTGGCAGGCCTGGGCTGGATTCAAACCTGCCAGCTCAGGTGTATGTGGCTGGTGCCTTAGCAGTTTGAGCCATAGGCGCTGAGCCAGATCATTCATTTTAGAAAGTGCTTGCTGGCCTCCTATAAAGTAAGGACATACAAACTGTAACTTTAGGTCTGGAAGCTATATTTAGCTCTTAAAACTAATGTCTTTTCTGATTCTACACTAATAATGAATGACAAGTTTATCTTGACATTCTTCTACCTACCCAGGGACATCTACTTAATGGATGCTTCCCTCACTCCCCATTACTCCTCTAACAGTTGCCTTATCTAATGTAAAATGTATATTTTCCTGGGTGTCTCAAGAATGTAACTGTTTTGTCTCACTACTCCCCCACCTTTTTTTTCTTTTTTTTTTTTTTTTTGTTTTTTTTTGAGACAGAGCCTCAAGCTGTCACCCTGGATAGAGTGCTGTGGCATCACAGATCACAGCAACCTCCAATTCCTGGGCTCAAGCGAGTCTCCTGCCTCCACCTCCCAAGTAGCTGGGACTACAGG
>CAUYRH010080483.1:0-23994 GCA_963574655.1 Perodicticus potto | reverse complement strand
GAAATATTTTCATTGAACTATTTAACATAGCCTTCCTGGCCTTTTAATCACTATATGAAGACATTTATATTCTACATTTAGTAATTTTCACTTGTACCCTTGTAAGATGCACCGTAAGTGTGATCCCAGAAATTGGTGACCAGTTACTTGTCATATTTCATCCCTGTCTCTTTTTCTAGTCTCTTATAGGATTGGAGATAATTCAGTTATCACCATAGGTGATTAGTTGTTTAATTAACAATGAAAAGAAACAATGGCTCCTTCCTATTCCACTCTGGCTACCAGAGTTTGTAGGTTGGGGAAGGACCTCTACCACCAACAGGTGCTTCTTCAAACTGGGAATAATAACAGATGTAGAGAATTCCTCTTCTGCTTTCTGCAGCACTGTGCCAGCCTTCTCAGGAAAGCAGATTCTGTGCAGGGCCCTGTGATCTCCTTTGTTTTGGTTCACGCAGAGATGTGTCTGAAATATGTGATTGGTATTACTTCTGGTTCTGGTGCTGATGCAATTTTATTCCCTGTTCTTGCTTCTCTCTGGCCTTTTCAGTCAGATTTTTGATGACTATGATAGTAGGATAGGCAAATGGCAATATAATTCTTTCACTATCCTCTTTCCTGGCACTTAACATGTTGGAATTTCATCTAATAAAGGCATCAAACATCCAATTTATGTATTAACTTGTGTCTAAAATTCAGTAATAAGTCACAAATCTGGGCTTGCTTGAAGGACACGTATCACCTGACAAAATCCTGAAATTGTGAAGAACCTTCTGTCCTTATACCCATTAACCATAATATAAATGAGACTTAAAGTAAATTCAAGGGTTGAATTAACCAGAAAAATAATTGATGACAAACTAGACAGAGGGTAGTTAGAAGAAAAAGGAACATGTGACCTTGCAAATCCTATGACTACAGAGAGAGCTGCTTCAACCTTCGATTCGCTAGTTAATTGTGGAGAGGTAGGGTCATGTTGTAATACTTAAGAGTCACATAGCTGCACATGTAACTCGCTTTTCTGTGAAGTCAGCAAAAATGAGTAAAACTCAAGCTGACATCAAGACATATTTTTGGTTCCACATGAAGTTCATTAACTATCATGAACTACTCAACCTGTTGTCCTATGTCAACTTAATGCCCTTCAAATCCTCAGATTCTCTCAATTGATTGTTGTACCAATTACTGACTCATAATATCCAAGAGAGGGTGAATTGTTTAATTTACTTAATTAACAAGGCATAATGTGTCTATTTTCTTTTAAAAACATTCTTACTGTAAAGAAATTAGCTAAGTAGAAAATCCGTTCTTTGCCTAGCTTTTAAGAGCTGCCTCATCTCCACACCTTGCCTTTGACGTAGGAGACTTTATACTTTCTCATCCAGTTCAGGACCCTTTGGAGCAAATGTAAATTTGGACTTCAGCATCAGACTGGGAATTTTGGTTTCCCTATTTAGGACATGAGACTCAAAATTTTCCAACCATCCCAGGAAAGCAGCCCTGATGGAACCATGAATTAAGGAATAGTATACATTTTATAAAGTTGCAGTGGTTCTCAACCTTCCTAATGCTGTGACCCTTTAAAACATTCCTCTTGTTGTGGTCATCCCCACAGTAGTGTTGCTACTTCATAACTGTAATTTTGCTACTGTTATGAATCATAATGTAAATATCTGATATGAAGGATGTGTTTTCTGATGGTCTTAGGGGTCATGACCCACAGGTTGAGAACTGCTGGTCTAGAGGATTCAGAGACAAGTTTACAGTGCATATTACATGAGGAAAAGTACTAAACACCCTTCTTTAGCATTTCGTCCCTCCACATCCAACTACCTCCCTAAGAACATGAACTCTGCCTCTCCCCAAAGCCTTTCTGCCTCACAGATTCTACGTGGGACCTTCTCCTCCTTCTCTTAGTCAAATCTGACATTGACCCAACCTGCTGGAGGAAATTTTCCCCAGGCATTCTCCATCAGGGATCCTATCCTGCCCAACCTCAACTAGAAGATCACAACATGAGCCCAATAATTTAATTTTTGGTGAGGGATGGTGACAGGTGGGAGAGTGTGGAAGATATGATGATGTCTTGGGTAGATTCTGGTTCTCAAGAGTTTTAGCTGATTCGGATTTTACACTATCATTTTACTTACAACATTAATGTAGTAGACATACTGTTTGGATAATGAACAATACAATTATATTTTGAACGATTTGTATGCTCTTGGATCTAAGTACGGGAAGAAGACTTCAAGATGATCTTCTAAACCAAGTTCATTGACTATTGTGTTTCAGTTTTCAATCTTTCCAAAGAAAATTATACTTTGAGAACACTTGGCAGTTAAATTTTGTGGGAGTCTGTGTTAGGGCTTAACTTTCATGGGAGTTTGAGTTAAGGGATAATTAATCATAATTTTTTCATATCGCTATACAGTTTTAACTTAAGTTTATTAATTTGATGATAGCCTAACTAAATGATATTTATTAAGATGATAATAAAAAGATAATAAAGAATAATCCAGAGAGAATATTATCTATCAGCTATATTTTTTTACAAGAATATTTTTTCAAAGTAATTCATATACAATTTAAAAAATGGTGCTACTGGGATTATAATGCAAATGAGTAGTTACTGTTTCACCCTTCACTCTTCCCACAAAGGTTACTTTCAACTCTGAGATTTCTTTTAGTATTACCCTCATATATGATTTTTTTTAAAAAAGCAACCAAACAAACTTATACCCCTACAATTACTATATATATATATATAAAACGTTATTTTTTTTATGTGTTAAAAATTGGTGGCCTAAACATTGTGATTAGAATTTAGCTCTCTTACAGTACCAACATTCACATATAATTACATATCCCTTTTAGGTAAAAATCTGTAGTAAATATTTGCATCATTATATTTTTGTTGACATTGTATAAGACTGAATCATTTTGTACTTTGATTACATGTAATTTTTGCAGTACAACTTTTTCTTTTTCCTGGAGTTAGTATGTGTTTTGACTTTTAAATTTATTTAGTTTTCTATGTTCTTTTTATTAATTTTCAGTTCTTCAGAATGAGGAATCATCTCTCCTTTTTAATTCCTCCCACCACCTCCCCCATTCTTGTCCATTAACAGAGCAGAGAGACGGGCAGGTGGGACAATTATTATTCATCTCCAACCTTTCCCTTCCTGTTAACCTCTCTCCCATTCTTTTTGCCCCTCTGAAGTATAACTAGTTTAATTCTATTGACTGTCATTTTATTCAAGTTTTGGAGAGGCAGAGGAGATAAAAATACATGTTTAAATCTCCATGATTAACAGAATTTCTGTTCTACTTTCTTTAAATATTCTACCTAATCTTCACATCAGTATATGACTTGGTGTTATTATCCCCGTTCTTTAAGAAGACAGAGTTTGGAGATATGCAGTGGCTTGGTTTTCAGACATGTTCACACAGTAGATTTGGGATTTCAAGGTGGTCAGTGGCCTGTAAAGCCCACTTCTCCCTCTCACAGACAATCTCTTTCATATGAGAGTATTGACAATTCTGTAGCTCCCAGGAAAAGTTTCTTATCAAATAATATTCTCATTTTTGTGATGTTTTAGATCAGGTCCATTACTGGTCCACCTAATTTAACAGTTGATTAGATACAGGGAGAAAAGAGAATATGTAATGAGCATGTCTCGATTCTAGAATCTTAAAGAATTACTTATAACCTTCACAGAGAAGGCGGAAGGACTGAGGAGCTAAGGCCGAGCTTAGGGGATCATGTGCTCTGATCAAAGGCTGCCAAGTGACCCTGTTCCATCATTTGCAAATGAAATAAAAAGAAATCCCTAAGTATGCAGAGAACAATCCTCAGGGCTGAAACCACAGGAGTTTATCATGCCGGAAGAACTTGATTTCTATTGTTTTGTAAAATTGCAAACTGAATGCAGAGAGCATGCAGCAGATGGAAGGTATGGGCCTTTAATACAACACTTGGTACAGTAAGCTGGAGAAGGTTAGGTGAAAAATAATTAACATTAGTGTGTCTCTACGCCATATTGCTTTCCCTGAAAACCAACAGAAGCTAAATATTTCTTTTAAAAGGTGAATGTCAGCCTGCTGAGATGAACATTTCCAAAAACAAACCATAGAACCACTTTTAAGCCCGGGGCATTAAAAACCTTCATCAAACTAGGGAACTCATTAATATTTGAGGATATGAAACAATAATAATTTACTCAATGATGTAGAAATACCAAAAGAAGCTTTAGAGCTTTATTGGAAATGTGCAGTATATAACTAAGAGTTACAGGACCCAATACATAAAAATGTATAAGGAATATTTTATGGCTAAGCCTCTGCCAAGCTCTGCCAAGCATCGTGACATCAATATTTGTGCAATTCAATTTTCTGATGATACATCACTTTTTATTACACTGACTTTAAAATGCCAGCAACTGGTGCTTCATCTCATCCAGAAAGCAGAAATGAAACAGATATTTTGGTAAGTCAAGGCAATAATAGATTGATCACAGAGATAGATAGATAGATAGATAGACAGATAGATAGAGATATCTTTATAGTATCATAGTTGTTGTAATCATATACATATATACTTTTCTTTACAGATGGAAAAACTGAGCCCCAAGGCTAGCCCCAAGGACTTGGGCTAGTAATTCTTTTGGCCTCAGATATAAGTGGTTATTAAATAAAACAACCTGTGTACTCTTGTTTTTATAAGGCATGATTTTCACAAAGATACAAGACCCAAAATTGAAATGGCACTTAACTCATTTCCTACAATTTGGCTGTTATCAAAACACTGTGGAAAACTGCAGAATGAGACTATGATGGATGCAAATTTGTCTTCCTAGTTCTCTTAATGTCATTTCATTGCTTACTGTAAGAGTTCTGTCTTGTTTGAATCTTAGAGAAATTATTCTGCCTTGGAGTAATTGTGAGAGGAAATGCCTTTATTCCTTCAACAGATATATTTGTGTGCCTACTGTGTGCTGGATTTGTGTTAACTTGGGCTGAGGGAAGTGAGGAAGAATGGTAAACTGATATGTAATGTTCATCTTATGGTAATGCACTTATTTCAGTGGAGAACTAGACTTTGTATTATGATCATAGGCATCAATCAAATCAATTTGTTTCTTATTTCTAATGTCCATGATTTTTGCCTTCACAGCAGCTTTCACGTAATTATTCTGACATTATACACATATGGTATCGCTAGATAGCCATGACTGTGAAATCTGGTTCCTTAGCAACTGCAAATGTACCTTGGAAGGGAACGGAAATTGTGATGAAATATTCTAGGACAATGCATCTTCAAAAACTATATGTTAACCACAATATAATAATTTTTGGTATGCTGTAAAAAAATTTCAAGTAGAAAGCATGATTTAAAATAGCATTTTTTCCAGGTGATTTCTTCATTTTGGAAGTCACTATTGTTGTCTAAATAAATCTGGATAGGAAGTGGGGGTCATTCACTGAAGTCTCTGGTCCAGGGTGAGTGGGTTGCTTTCTGAGCCTTGCAGGACTAGGGCCAGTTTCCAGGCTCCAATCTGCTACTTGATCTTCTCATCATTTTGAATTTAAATGACTTAAAATACACAGTTTTCAGGCTGTAGCTGATCCCTAATTGTAGAGGATCCACCCCAAAATATATAAAAATATATCCATATTCCATATTAAATAAGATTGATACATAATGACTCAAGCATATGCTAAAGGTACAAGGCTTCTCAGAGTGCAGTCAGATGGAACCGCCCTCTGCTCACCGCCTGCCTAAACACTCCTCAGGCTTCCTTCTCTATCCTTGAATACAATTTTAGACAGATCCTGAAAACCATCTGCTTACACTCAGTCAAAAGTCCTCTAGGCATTTTGTCAACAGAATTATCTCAAGTTTGTAATCAGCATGTTCCTTCCCGTGATGATCAATTCCAGTTTCAGAGTGAAGGTCTGTCTTTCCTTGGCTTTGCAGATGGATGAGACTGACTCTTGCGAGAAACTTCTTTCTTGGGCCCTTCAGTGAAGTTTCCTTGCTGCAGTTGGGGCTGTGGGTCTCCCGGGGTGGTCCCTTGTACACACAACTTTGTACACACGCCTTTCCTTTTGCATTACACGGCTCTTTTCACTGATGTTCTCAGTTGATCTGAGCGTTCATGGACGGACTCTTTCAAGAAATGTCCCTAGACAGGCACCGAGGTGCCTATGTTATACACTTTGATCTGCCATTGTAGGAAATACAATTACTTCCTAAAACCCTTCCCTATTCTGCAAGTATAAGAAACCTCATCTAGCCACTGACCTGGACATGGTTTGCAGGCATGAATTAGCTACCCGTGCTCTGTGCTCCCGCATTCCAGGACACACATGTGCTATAGAGTCCAGGCCCTAGGAATTTACATCTAAGTCAACATGACTCATTGCAATCTGTGCAAAGTGAGCGCCCAGGGAAGGACATGGGCTGTGAAAACAGACTGGACTGGGTTTCAATCTACAACACCCTTCCCCAGTTCCTTTTTATTATTATTATTATTAAATCATAGCTGTGTACATTAGTGCAATCAAGGGATACAATGTGCTGGTTTCACATACCATCTGAAATATTTTCATCAAACTGTTTAACATAGCCTTCATGGCATTTTCTTGTTATTGTGTTAAGACATTTGTATTCTGCATTTGTTCCTGGTTTTATGAGAGGAGGGGCATGGAACAAATGACCCCACTATGCTGAGGGTCAACCTAGTCTATTGATAATTCATTCCTTAGCATTTGGTCTAAAATGGATATAAGGGAAAGGTTTTAGATGTAAGATTATATATCAAGGTGAGAATCAAAAGGGCAAAGGAACATGGGAACAGAAACTTAAGCTATAACCAGAATTAATTTTAGTACAAAAAGCATATGTCATAATAGTTTCTTTATTATTTGAAGTGGAGCTTTACATTCTAAGCGTGAAATAGTTGCTCATTAATTATGCAGTGGTCTTTATTTTTACAGGTATGTACAACTCGTCACTGCAAAGACTGCAAAGATCTGTTTGCATTTCACACTCAGTTTTCAATTCTACTGAGGTTATCATGAGAAGATAGAAATGACTTAGGCACCTCGGTGCTTGTGGATTTTGAAATAAGGGTGGACTAGATAGGACGAGTAACTGCCTTGATGGATAGAAGATAGAGTATATTCTGAACTGAAAACAATCTCTCTGAATCTACTAAAGAAGCAAATGTTGGGCGGCACCTGCTTCTCAGTGGGTAGGGCGCTGGCCCCATATACCAAGGGTGGCAAGTTCAAACCTAGCCCTGGCCCAACTGCAACCAAAAAATAGCTGGGCATTGTGGCAGGTGCCTGAAGTCCCAGCTACTCGGGAGCCTGAGACAAGAGAATCACCTAAGCTTGGGAGCTGGAGGTTGCTGTGAGCTGTGATGTCATAGCACTCTACGGAGGGCAATTAAGTAAGACTCTGTCTCTTAAAAAAAAAGAAGCAAATATTACAGTTAGGGGAAAGATACTACGCAATTCATTACACAAAAAAGCAGACATTCATAAAATCATCGTAGAACAGGAAGGTGGCATTAAAGTTAAACAATTTGGATTTTTTTTTCATTAGTCATAGTATTAATACTTTATCGTTAATTACCAGCTATTTGTTGAATCATTCCTATTGGATAAGCTCTTAATTTCTATTATCTCATTTAATCCTCAAGGGTGAAAAAAGTAACCATCCTGCTATAAATGAGATAACTGACTCTTTATGAGGTTAAATATACCCAAGGTAACACAGAATTCAACTCCAAGACTGGTTTTCAGTGGCTTCTAACTGATTAGTTATGAACTCTACATCAGCTCTGAAACCAAGATCTACTCATCCAAGTTTAATGCATCTAGAATAGGTACAGATACTTTATAATCTAACTAGCTCAAGGATAGAATTAGTTATAGAGTAGTAATGACTTTGGCAATGGCTGTTAAGACATGACATGCCATGGGATAATTTCCATGGCTACCATGCCATCATTTCCAGGTGATCTCTAATAATAAACAAGAAATGACAATGAAGCAGTGGTTACTGAGGGACAGCAAAATGGGGAGACGTAGGTCAGATAATTAAAAGTAGCAGTTATGTAGGATAAACTAGGCTAGAGGCATTATGTACCACCCAAGGATCATAATAACATTGTATGGTGTTTTAGACATTTGTTATATGAGCAGATCTTAGCCACTCTTACAAAAACATAACTGTGCAAAATGACATGTTACTTGCTATATATTTCCCATAATATCTGTTGTATACCTCAAATATACATGATAAAATGCATATATAGCAATAATAGTGATAGTGATACCTTATTAATATAAATAATTAACTTAGTAAAAAGTATAAATAACAGTATCTTCAGGACACTGTGTAAACATAAATTTTAAAGTGTTTCTTAGACAAACTCTTCCCTCTCCCACATTTGAAAAATGTTCATAAGTCCTTTTCTTCAAGAATTTGGAAGTATTAAGGGTACGAACTATGTTCAAGGCAGTTTATTATAGAAATTGTTAGATGAATTTTGTTTTGATGCTTATTCGCTGATGATATTTAGCAGCAGGAACTGGATAACAGCCAGGGCCTCAGCAAAGGCATTCATGTTCTGGCCTGTTTATATCGATATTAATTTACCCTATTTTTCAGGGAGAGAAAGAAAATTTAGGAAAACCTATAAATGAGAAGCAAAACACTTAACCAATTTTATGCTTAAATCCAGAATTATATATCCGTCTACTTACTAGTAGGTGAATTTGTAGAACTCATAAAAACGATTCGATTTGTCTAGTTGACATTTCTTTATTGCAGGATTTAGATTCTGCATTCTCATTTTAAACCCCAGACTCTGTGTTTTCAGGTCAGCCGGTCTTTCCCTTGAGCTCTCTCCTGAGCTACATGGTGTGAAACAGTCTACCCTGGGCGTCCTTCCCTAACTAAGCGGTCCCTCCCACTTCCCCCACTCCCATCAAAAATAAGGCACCCTTCCGAGCACTCTGGGAGCTGAGGCAGGTGGATCGCCTGAGCTCACGAGTTCAAGACCAGCCTGAGCTAGAGAAACACCCCTCCTCTAAAAATATCCAAGTATTATGGTGGGTACCTGTAGTGTCAGCTACTTGGGAGGCTGAGGCAAGAGGTTCACTTGAGCCCAAGAGATTGAGGTTGCTGTGAGCTGTGATGCCACAGCACTCTACTGAGGGTGACAAAGTGAGACTCTTCCCCCTCCCCCCAAAAAAGGCATCTGTGAGCTAATGCTCCTTGCTGAGTGCTCTGGTGTGTCACCTGCTATCCAGAGCAGGGCCCAGGGAGCCCACCAGTCACTGGGATGTTCTCCCACATGGTTTAAAGCACAGACTGTCCAATAAGCTCATGAGGAGTCAGTTGAGGCAGAGAATGTTTAAACGATCATGGGCTGTATGTACACAAAGACCCTCAGGCAGGTCGTGTGCGCAAGCTAAACATGATCAGATGTGCTTGCTTACCCTGACCAAAATACAAAGCCATAATTTGTAAGAATCTCCAAAATTTGTGACAGTCCAATGCCTATTCCATAAAGATGAAAAAAGGATTTTTTCCTCCAGGTGCAACCTTGTCTGTTAGAGTTGGTAAAAATTTACAAAACAGCATGTACAGATTTCTATACATCTTAATAAGATGCCGAGTCTTTTTGACAAAGTGACTTTCTTTTCCTTCATGTGCTGGGAAAATATGAATAGAAGAATTACGGAATGCCATTTTTTATTTAACATCATTTTATACCTCTTTTCAAATGAAAAGTTAGCTTAGAATACGAAATCAGAGAAAATGATCCAATTTAAGCAATTCCGTTTTTTCTGACTTGCTTTTTTTAATCTGAAAGTTTTCAGTAATATTTTAGGTGGAAAATATTGCCAGAAATAGAATATTTGCTTTTAGGGAAATATATTAATCTGCTTCTTTAGCATGAAGAAATTAATGATAAACATACTCAGAATCACGAAATTTTAATCTATGATTTGAAAAGGGTCAAAACTCAAGAAGTAAACTTGCATGCATTTTTTTCTTACCCTGGAAAGCTTTAGGGACCCACCGGTAGGATAGCGTTGTAGATATTAGGAAGCCTAAATAAACTTAAGTTACTCTAATTTAACAATAGAGTGACGAAAGTACTAGCAAACAGGTAGCCAACTCTTATAATAACCGCATGTCATAGGAACATTCCTTGACACGACGTTATCTTGCAAAAATGAAGATGAACTAAATTCACTGCTTAGTAGTGAAATGTGGAACCCTGCCGCATACCGTGACATGCTAGTGTATAGAAGGCATATCCATAGGTTAAATATTCTGGGATATCTATTTTCCTTTCTGTTAAACATAAAAACATAAGACTTTTCTGCATTTGTTTGACATTATACCCCTTTTGGAATGTTACCTTATAACATGTTGTCAAACACATGTGTTTCATGGAAATTAACTTCAGAAACTCTGAACTGGACTTTTTGGTGACTGTCCTCATATTATGTAGCATTAGCAATCTGTGCTTAAATATTGTACGTTTCTGCAAGGAACACAGGATACAGTAAGAATTCTTCAAAATGTGTTGTCAGATGGGTCTGTGGTTAAAGCCCTATCTTGAAATTGAAAGGATTTTATTTACACAAAGAGAAAAATATCTGATTTTCAGTATAGTCCAGAGAGCTTTCCATTGCCAGTTAGAGAATACCTTCTGTTTAGGGCTTATGATTGCACATGAACTTGCCTTTGGGCATAGAGTTTAAATTAGATTCTCTAGCAATTTCTTGACCATGTATTTTAGTTTATGCTTGAAGATTTAAAATTAAATTATTGGAAGTTTAAAAACAAAAAGAATAACACAGACCCTAATATTCCCAGTGTAGAGCCACCTTTAAATACCACAGGTATTTTTATAAGATATTACCAATGGAAGTAAACCTTTCTAATTGATACTAGAATTATTCCTTTTTAAAAAATCTGTAAAAGAAAAAGCAGTATAAAGAGATAATGAAGTTTGATTTTAAAAGGATGCTTAAATATTTATGAAAAAGCCTTATAAAGGCAAAATACAGAATTAACTGGTCTTAGTCATCTGCCTTATGTATATTATGGATTTTAATCAGCACATACTTAAAAGAGAAAGCTGACAAATTTAATATTATAAACATTAATTTGTTAGAATTATTTTATTTTCATTGATGGTATTTAAAAAAAAAACATTGAAATAGATGCCAAATAGTAGATTCACTAAGGGAAACAGACTTTTGTGGAAAATTAAAAAAGGAGAGTTAAGTGATTTCAGCACTTCAATTTTCCATAAATCTGAAATTAGGAATCTAATTAGGTTCTTTTCCTGCTCAGAGCTAATATAAACTTCAACCACTAATTTCTTTTGCTGTGGTCTGATCTTATTTTCTTTGTTGTGAAGACTAAAGTTTTGTTTTGCTGTGGTTCCTGTCACTGAGATATATGGACGTTATTTAAAAGTAAAAACAAAGAGTAAAAGAAACCATTCTCCAGTGGGTGTTTTTTCCCCTATAAGTGAAATACAGCAAGTGAATCTCACTTCAGTGTTCAGTAAAAAAACTGAACTGAAAAAGTTCCAGAGAAGAGTTACTAAAAAAGGCTGAGAGGAGGAGCAGAAATCTAAGGAGATTCTAAAATAAATAGACTTTTTTTTTAGCCAGAAAAAGACTAAGCCTGAGAAGGGATTTCACTGAGGGCTATAAAATTACGAGTTGTCTAGATAGGGAAGGTAGGGCTGGTTTATCAGCTTCCATGACATTTGAAGAGAATAAATTTGGGGCTTATTAAAACAAGTACTAATTTACAAAGCTAGTGCTCTTATTAAATTTATAACACGAAGAAGAGTTGATAAAAACACATGTATGAAAAGAGTACAGATAGGGAGTGTAAATGGCACCTCCTAAGTGGGTTCCTGGGGAAATTAGGAACATTGGGAAATGTCTGTTATTTTTGTCAAATCTTTATGAAGGGCTTAGCAATGGTGTGCTGGTAAACAGGCTCTCAAAAGACCAGAAAAAAAAAAAAAGAAAGAAAAAAAGAAAAAATAAAACCAATAAATATTTAAAAGCCCCGATTTGTAGCATTTCCTTATTTCCAAGGTGTAAATCAATGCCCGCCATTACTGATTCTAAGCTTCCAATAATTAGCAACTGGCTTACCAGGTTCCTCAGTCTTTACCAATTTCTCTGGAAACCCATTAAATACACCACTTACATCATCTTTTCACAAAATCCATGGACAAATCACTGACAGATAGAAGACTGTTGAAGTTAAATTATTAGTCAAGAAATCCACAGCACTCCTGTAAATGAGCATGATTGAATTAAAATGATGATTTCAAAATCTGATTTCCTATGTTTTCCCTCTAATTTATTTAAACCTTTTATTTGTTGTCATCCATCCGTCCTTCCATCCTTTCATCCATCCTTCCATCCTTTCATCCATCCTTCCATCCTTCCATCCTTCCATTCATCCACCCATCCACCCATCCTTCGATCCTTCGATCCTTCCTTCCTTCCTTCCTTCCTTCCTTCCTTCCTTCCATCCTTCCATCCTTCCATCCTTCCATCCATTCATCTACCCATCCACCCATCCACCGATCCTTCCTTCCTTCCTTCCTTCCTTCCTTCCTTCCTTCCTTCCTTCCATCCTTCCTTCCTTCCTTCCTTCCATCCTTCCATCCATTCATCCACCCATCCACCGATCCTTCCTTCCTTCCTTCCTTCCTTCCTTCCTTCCTTCCTTCCTTCCTTCCTTCCTTCCTTCCTTCCATCCTTCCTTCCTTCCATCCTTCCATCCTTCCATCCATTCATCCACCCATCCACCCATCCACCGATCTTTCCTTCCTTCCTTCCTTCCTTCCTTCCTTCCTTCCTTCCATCCTTCCTTCCTTCCATTCCTATTGCTTCTCCTTAAGGCATGTGATGTGTGTTAGAAGAACAGAACAACTTGGCGGGAGAATATAAGACTGCTGAGGCAATGGTGTATGCCTCCTGGGCAGTGAGTGGACCCAGGTCCATAGGTGTTACATACACAATAGCTACAGGCAAGTAAAAGATAATGCTATGGGCATGAGGAACTTGGGGCATTTAGTGTGTTCTTTTCCAAGCATTGCTGAAAATTCTCTTTAACTGCACCCTAGTGTGTGTGGTTCCTGCTAAATAAATGGCAATGTTGAAAGAAACGGTATGAAAAAAAATAATAGCGAGGCAATGACTTGTTATTAACTGAGCTAACAGCTTCATGTAAGCAAAATGAACAATTTCCAGGGGCTTTTGTGTACTTTCACCAATGCATTGAAAGAATTACAATCATACATTTGTTCTAGAAAGTGGCTGGAAGGTGTTAAATTGCTTAGCTCTATTACAAATAAAAGCCTTGCTTGGTAATTAATGTTGAGGCATTCATTTCATAAAAGGAATATTAGTTAACGTTTTGTCATAAAACAGAAGACGAAGAGCTTGCAGCCCTTTCCAACTGAGAAGCATCTTTACCCACACCTAAACTATAGATATTCTTCTCGAGATGTTCTCAGCCAATCCACTGTGCCAGCCTCATGGCTGGCTTTCTGGGATAAGCAAGAGTTTGCTGAAGTAAACGGTGAACAGTGCTGGTTCCAGTTAAGCTACTCAGTAACTCTTCTTTAGGAAGAAACTCTTCATTTGTGAAAAATTTGCTTTTGGTTGAAGAAATTGTCATGTGTAGACTCAGCTAGTCAAAAAAAATTAAAGCAACCGAAATGCTTACATACTCACCTGATTCACAGCAGCCAGGATTTCCTTTGGCTAAAATGCAAAATGAACCAGGGATATTTCTGGCTTCGCTTTATTTTAGATATTTGAGTAAAACATCATCTTGTTGTACAGAAAGGATATATCTGGAACTTCCTGAGGCGCGTTAGTTGTTTTAAGTCAAAGATAATAACTTAATGTGTCGCTGTTGTTAGCCAATTTTCAAATACTTGGTTATAAATCTTAACGCTTCCCAACCTTGTTTACAGCATAGATTTTGTGAAAGAACTGGTGGCTTCATTCTCAAACTGCAAACCGATCAGTTCATTCATTTTTGTAAACCCCACATCTAACACAATGGTTGACACCTAGTAATTGCTCAATAAATAGATAAAACAGATAAGGGATATGCTAAGACATTTGTGTGATAAAAAATTATCTTCAACTTGATAGATGGAGTAATCATTTTGTCATTCAGGTCTCTTCTGTCGAGCTAAGGTGATGAATATTCAGAAAACATAAGACATGTTATCTTAGCATGCGTAATTTTGACGTATAATCACTGCTTAAAATCCTTACAATTATTTATGATATTTGATGGTGGTGGAAGATACTTTCGCCGGAGTTGACATCACAACATTGTATCATTTATCCTTGACCTCAGAAGAGATCAAAGTCAATAACAATAAATCAGTAAATAACAATAAATCAGTAATTATCACATCAGTGATAATTTAACTGACATGACATCTTTCTTTTAGAAGGTGAATGTGAAATTGCTAAGATGAACATTTCTGGAACCTGTTCAGCGTAGTGCCAGTTACTTTCCTGCAGTGTTTATTTGCCGTGGATAGAGAGCGTTTCCTTTATGCTTTTGCTGTAAAACTCTCTTGATAATACTGTGTTTATTAATCTTTGCCACTTGCAGGGTTTTCTTTTTTTAGTGCTTGCATATTTTTTGCTGGAATTTGAGCACTCTGAATACATATTTGGAACATTGTGCTAATTGCTGAGGCTACAGAGCTGGTCCCTGCCTTGGCACCCTTGTGATGATGACACATTGCCCAGCCACTTGGCCATCACACCACAGCCGTGCGGTGCCGCGCAACATTCTCAGCTCCACAGAAGCCTCTAGAAGCAGCAGGAACAGAGCTAGGGGTAGAGTCAACACACTCCTTTAAAAGTTGCCAAAACCACCTGATAGACAAAGGCCTACAATATTTCAGATAACATCAAAGTCAACCAAAATAGGACCCCTTATTATGATTGGAAAAGAGAACAGTGGCCGATGTAAGTCATACAAGAGCCATCACCAATGGTGCCTTTAAAATACAGAGGTTGCTAAATATATGCATTTGTATATATTCACTTGCATAAGTGGGAGTATATTTATCCTTCTTCAATAAATATTTCCCCACGGTGGCTGTCTGTGGACACAGAGGGTGTACAGAGTAGGTGTTCACTGATCTCCACATGGTTTTCTAGCTATCAGAAACACAGCAATTTCTGCAAAAAGGGTTACACTAAATCTTATGTTTTTACAATAAACATAAAGGAAGGGGCAGAACCTTTGGCTCGAGTACGGCGCTGGCCCCATGTACCGGGGGTGGCAGGTTCAAGCCCAGCCCCGGCCAAGAAAACTGGGGAAAAAAAAAAAAAGTAAAGGAAGAATTGTGACTTAAAAAATAAAAACAAAATCTCATCTCAGAATTTACCTGGACTGGTTTTTGTGTCCCCAGTGCTGTCACGAACTTCCATTCCAGTAATGCCTTCTCCATCCGTGGGTGGTTATCAAGCACTTTTCTCAAGGAATAAGAAACTTTTTCTTAGACTATTTCTTTCCTTGCTTGGGAGTTTCTGACAAGTTCTGTAACATCCGTTCTTTAATTGTCTCCTATTCCTGATGTGTGAGCTAAAAAGTGTGGTGGCAATGGAAAGTAGGCATCTTGGGAGAATATTAATTAAAAAGCCATTTGGATGTTGCTTTCGAAATTGTTGACTAATGAAAGATACTATGAATTGAATGAATTTAAAGATAAGCTGGCTAATAATAACATCTGGGGCAAAGATTGTATACGTGTTAACTGCAGCAAGCTTTGAAAAAAAGACTGTGGAAGGGTCTAGGAAAGTGGTATCTGGGGGTGGTTATAAAGTATGGCCATAAATAGGTTTGATAAGTGGGAGTGAGAGACAAAAACTGTTCCAGGCAAGAGGAAGATCTCCAGCCACTTCATTTACACAGGCAGAAACGTGCTGTGTCACATAAAGAAAGAAACTTGGATTTCAACGAGAGAGACTTTATTCCAAATGATTGATACAGGGTGGAAAAAGAGACCATTAACATGAAACAGGAGGAGGGAGGATGTCTGTAATTGAGTTGTGCTGGGTCTCAAGAGTTAGGCAAACATAAATAAATACATTAATTAATTAAAAGAAATAGTCAAGGTTCTCCTTTGTAGGGCGGAGTGAACAAGGTTAGAATGAGCAAGGAACCCGTTTTGAGGAAGTGGGGTGGAGAATGCTGGGGGTGGGGGCTCTGCAGAGAGGAGAATGTTTTATTCCAAAGTCGTGTTATTCTACAGAAGTGTTGTTAAGGAAGGTTGTGCGTTGTCTCAGATTGAGCTTGGTCCAAAGTTTAGGGGTCCGGAGGAAGAAGAGAATCTTAACCCAAGTTTGATGAGCAAGTGTTTTTTTTCTGATTGATCAACTAGTTATTTATGAGGCAAAGAAAGGAAACGTGGGGCGACTGTGGTCTGGTCACAGGTAAACCCGGATATCCGTGAGTCTTGTCTGAGTTATACGGGGAAATGTGTGTGTTTGCACTAAGTTACTTTTTGGAGCACAAGTGGTGGAGGATTTCTTAACCCAGGATCATAGGGCTATGGTAAAATTCAACACTGTCGCCCAAAATGACAGATATTACAGAACAGCAGTTGGTATCAGAGCTCCAAGGACTAAATGGAGTGTCTGGGGAGAATGAACTGAGCTTGTTGATGGGGAGTCTCTGAGCAGATGTCACGCCAAGACCAGGCAGGCCTGTAAAATGTCACCATAAGGAATGTTTATCCCCAGCAGCAGGGTCTCAGGAACAGGGCTGGAGTTCAGGGGCAAATTCCATTCCTTAGCAGCGGGATGGTGACAGCAAGGTGGAACCCTAGAGCTCCAGGTATATAAGGTGGGATTTTGGAAACCCAAGCATTTTCATTAGAGTAACCCAGTCATCAACAGAGCTGAATTCACAAATTGGAGGTGGGCTGGAGAGCATTGAAAATAAATCTTCTTCCCGTCAGCAGATGAAATTGATCCCAGACTCTGGAACTTCAAAGTAGTTCAGCTCTGTGGAATGGGCTGGGGTGTGCAAGGAGAGAGAACAGGCAGGTCCTGGCATATAATACCTTTTAAAATGGGTTTCTTCTTAAAGAAAACCAATTTATTTTCAGCCTGAATAATAGCCTAGTGTATTATGAAACTGTATTATTTCCATACCATGTACTTTGGAATTTCTTTTTGTTTTATAGGTCAGCATCCTGAGCCTCATATGGGAAAAGCATAGTTAAATTTAAGACAGAAACAGAATATAAATAGCTGTATTAAAGAATTGTAAGGCTTGAAAAATTACATGTCAAAATTGAAAATGTGAAAGTTAGGTTCTTGTGGGTTTCTCTGCTTTTAAATTTTCTTTCCATTTCTCCTGTCTTGATAACATTAATGTTGAATATTTTTGTTCCAAATGTAGAATATAGTTTCCTATACGCATTATGGAAACTTTTCTAAATGAATTGCAGGAAGTTTATCATTTTCTTTCTTAGGTTTCCTAAAAATTTATTTAAATATCCAAGATGAGATGATAACATAAAATATAAATGATGCATACACATGTAAATATAAATTCTGTATAACAGAAAAATCCCATTTTATTTTATTAATTCGTAAGAATATTTTTGAAAATTTTATATAAGGCAAGAAAACATTTTCCTGACCCCTTATAACACAAGTTCCCAAGGATGAATTCAAATGTTGCAGTCACGTCAGAACTACTCTCCATATCTAGTCTAGTAAGTCTTAGATTATTTTACCTAAATTCCAAGGGTTTATACAGATTACAAAGTGGCATTTAATAAGATTTCTCTTCTGAATGCTATCTCGTACCTCATAGCTGTAACAGCACCATCGTAACTATACTGGAATGCTGGATAGTTTATACATAGAGCTGTTTATTAACACATACGTAAAAATGATGTTTATGCTTCCCTAATCAGTGTTAAGAAGTCTTAGACTTACAGGATAATAGGGGTATCTTGCGCCTCTTTGACAACCCAACAGTTCTGCAAATGGCGTGGCATTCAAGATCAGCATTTAATATAATGTTTAGTGATTTAGCTAAAAAACATAACTCTTAAAATGAATTGCCATTCTTTTAATCCTTATGCATTTCCACCAATTTTATTTTATTTTTTTGAGACAGAGTCTCAACTCCGTTGCCCTCGGTAGAGTGCCGTGGCGTTACAGCTCACAGCAACCTCCAGCTCTTGGGCTTAGGCGATTCTCTTGCCTCAGCCTCCCGAGGAGCTGGGACTATAGGCACCTGCCACAACACCCAGCTATTAGTTTTGTTGTTCTTGCAGATTGGCAGGGGCCAGGATTGAACCTGCCACCCTTGGGGCCAGCACCCTACTCACTGAACCACAGGTGAGTAGGGTGCTGCCCATAACAAATTAAAATAGGACTAAGTGACATCATAATAACATGATCTTCAATACCAGAATAAAATTTTTTAATTTTGCATTTTTAACAAAAAGTATCAAATTTATAAGACACCCTACCAGCACCCCTATTAGGGCCACCCATTTCCACCAATTTCTAAGCCCAGGAAATGCAATTGTTAGAATACAGGTATGAAGTGTCACAGCCCTGCAGAGGGTCCCCCTCTCATACCCTGAGCTGGACCCAGGTATGAGGTGTCACAGCCCTGCGGAAGGGTCCCCCCCCCACACCCTGAGCACAGCCTGCTTTCTGCAGTTCTGTTCCCCTATCTCTGACCTCACCTCCTCCCCACAAGATACATTCCAAAGAGCTTTATGAGAACAGAGATCTGACCTCTGATTGTTTCTCTATCATCCCCCAATTTTCTCCCACCTGTACCCAATGCTCCCACTGTCCTTAGCCCCAGGCAGCTGCTTCCATGGGCCAGTTTGCGGGTCTCCGTACCTCTGTGCACCCTGCCCCTCCTGCCGTGTCCTCCTCATCTCATCCCACCCAGTACTGGACACGTCGACTTTTCCATTGTCAGCTTTTCAGCCTCTACTCTGCATCTTTCTCTCTGTTCTTGTTCTGTCTCCCCAGCCCCATAACAATTCAGTGGGGGCCAAGGTCTGATTTTATTCCTGTGTGTGTTCCCCTGCCCTGCCCTACACAGGCCTCTGATACTGCACGTGTTCACCAATTATTTAATGAAACGTTTATGTTCAGTGATTTTTCTTCTATAGAATTTTTCTTCTATAGATTTTAGTAAATTAATCCACTAGGGTTTTATTCCTCTATACAAATAAAGAGTCTTATAAAGTTGATACTTTTATTTAAACATGCAAAATTAAAACATTTTATTCTGGCATTGATGTTCATGTTATTACGATGTCACTTAGTCCTATTTTAATTTATTTCAGTCAATCATCAAACATGATTAATGTTATATACTATTATTCTATTTACATATCTAATCATAGAGATGTATTTCAGAGTATGTTGAGAGAGATGAAAAACTGTATTAAATTAAAATGAGGTGTTTTGCATTTATCTCTTTATAAGCCTGCAGATCAAGAGTATAGTAAGTTTGATAGAAGAATAAGGAAGAGAATAATTAATTCTTCTGGGAGATATGAGAGAAGTTTGCACAAAGAAAGATATTTTTAGGCTCGGCACCTGTGGCTCAACGGGCTAAGGCGCCAGTCACATACACCTGAGCTGGCGGGTTCCAATCCAGCCCGGGCCCACCAAACAACAAGGACGGCTGCAACCGAAAAATGGCCGGGCGTTGTGGAGGGCAACACACAAAACAACAGTAGGTGGGCCAAGTAGTCCCAGCTACTTGGGAGGGAGAGGCAGGAGACTCACTTGAGCCCAGGAATTGGAGGTTGCTGTGAGCTGTGATGTCACGGTACTCTATCCAGGCTGACAGCTTGAGGCTCTGTCCAAAAAAGAAAGAAAGATATTTTTAATTTAGGCCTTTGATGATGACTAATACTTTTCCAGGAAGAAGGCTCATTCTCTGTGGAAAAGTGCCCTGAATATTCTGGGTGTGTTTCGAACTGCTGAGTTCAGGTCAGAGGGAACATAGTCCTGGGTACAGAAGGGGAGATAAGTTTGCAATGGCAGAGAGAAACAGGTCCCTGTGAATCTTATAATAATAATAAATAGCAATTATATTATGATAGCCTTTCCTGTTTACTCTGAAGTAAAATATTATTTTTATTTTGTAGTTGGATCACCGCCATCATTTTGTTGACAGGAGTTTCTAAAAATTAATGGATTACAAACACATCACCTGACCAATAAATAAGACGTTAAAATAAAGAGTCAAGATCCATAAAGTGAATCTAAATATTTTTTATTTTTTATTTTTACATAAACATGTGTTTATTAGGTTTCCACCTTTTGCCTTCACAGAATTAAAAAAACTTAATATTTAATAACAACAACAGTGTTTAAGGTAAGGACTAGAAACAAAAACCTCGAAAAGAATGAAAGAAGATAAATACATTCAGAAAAGAAATCAGATGATTGCTGCATTGAAATATTAAGCAATATTAATAATAATAATGCAAAGAAAGTAGCATTCACATTGTCAGATAAGAGTATGTCTATTATAGAATGCTTTGACTCTGAGGCTCAGTGTGGAGTCATCAGTTAACTTATTTTTTTTTCCAAAGTCTCAAAAAATAGACAACTAATATTTATAAATAAAAGTGAAAGAGAATTTCAAAAAAAACAGATCATGACAAATCTTACAGACAATACAAAAAGAAGAAATAATTCAAAGTCATTCTACTTAATCAGGATAAAATCTTATCCTGCTTATCTACTAAACTTATCTACTTAATCAGGATAAAAACCTTATCCTGATTAAGTGAATCTAAATTTTTGTAGCTCCTTCTTAGTCTGCACTGAAATCATTTTTCATAATGTGCATAAAATACAATTGTTGAGTGAAATTTCTCATTACTGTATCATATTTAAGTATGTCCTACACTTTTAGACGTATGAAGTTTTTTCTTTTCCAGAATTCATTGCCCTAGTGTATTAAGAGGTGAAATTAAATTGTGTCCAGCTTTCTTTTAGAAGCAAAAGTTTTGGATTTCTTTCAAGTAAATGCATACTCTTTTTTTTTTCTTTTTAAGATCTTAATTGCATTCTCTTGCCTGGGTAATGGATGAATTTGAAGAAAAATGCAATCACATTGTTTGATTTTATTTTTCCCCTTTGGCATTTCTTGCGCGTGTTCAGACCTCATCATAATTAAAAAAAAAATAGGTTGGCATTGGAGCAACTGCACAATCACAAAACTAGTCAAAATTGGCAGAGAAATCGAGAGCTTGGCTGGTGTTCTGGCATTTGCTTTGGCAACTGAAGAGGACATCTTCAAACAAATAGACTATTCCAGCATTTTGGATGTCAGGAAGGCTTATTTTAAAATTCTTTCCTATTTTGAATGAAGCCATGACTATTTATGGCTGAAGTCTCTTCCCTGGCATTGCAAACATGGTCTGTCTTGATCAGGACGGCTGGTCTTTAGAATTAGAGCTGAGTTCCATCCTATCAGTGGGTCGCAATGAGCCATTTTAATAATTAAGATTTGCAGTCTCAATTCCCACAATATGAAATCCTTCCTTGCCAAGGTTAATTTACTTCTCAAAGATAAACACATTGTTTTTTTTTTTTTAATTCCCATCCTGGTAATATAGATGCAGTAAGGATAATCTCCTTTTAAAATATTGGTGCAGCCTCAGTATTTTTCTTTTTTTTTTTTTTAATAATTTTATTAAATCATAATTGTGTACATTGGTGCAATCATAGGGCAGAATGTGCTTCATATGCAATCAGAAACATTTTGATCGTACTGTGAGAGATAGCCCTAAGTTATCACTATCTGTTTCATGGAAGTCTACAATAGTCTTCAGATGAGTCTTCTGGTATTAAAGGTATGCGCTGCCTCCGCCCCATTCTGTCTCCACCTCACATCCAGAGTTATTGTGAAATACAAATTTGATGAGGTTTCTTCCTATTTAAAATCTGGTAACGGATCATAAAACATAAATTATGAACTTACTAGCAAGGCTGAAAGGCCAGTGATGATCCGCTCTACCGCCCCCCACCTGTCCATGACCACCCCACCCTTTCTTTTATGCCCTTTGCACCCTAACCTTCTTTTTTTTTTTTTTTTTTTTTTTTTTTTTTTTGCAGTTTTTGGCCGGGGTTGGGTTTGAACTCACCACCTCCAGCATATGGGACCAGCACCCTAGTCCTTTGGGCCACAGGTGCTGCCCCCTAACCTTCATTTTTTAAGCTTTTTCTCATTCTTCTATTCTCACGTGATGCATGTTTTCTTCCTGAAAGCATCACATTGGTCTCTAAGCCTCTGAGTCGGTTGTTCTCAACCTTCTAATGCCCCAGCCCTTTAGTACAGTTCCTGTGGGTCACGACCATCGAGAACCGCTGCCCTCAGGGATAGATGTTATTCCACTAATGTTATGCTAATCCCATTATATTTCCTATATATTCTCTATTTCCACACATTAGGGGGAATCTATAGGGGCAGTTTACTCTGTTTACCTTTTCTCCTCCTAACATTCTTACCATGTATAAGGAACTCAGTAAATATTTATTAAATGAATGAGATAAGAAATCTCAAAAGCATGAGTTCAGTCAGACACTAAGATGCTTGTCATCAGCAAACAGAAAAGGCTTGGTTTAAATTATTTCAACCTCTCTGAGCCTATTCTGAACTGTAACTTGGGAGTGTCTGGACTGTATGAATTCTTTGTTCTATCTGGTCTAACGTGCCAGGGCTCTACTTTATGATTAAACCAGATGTTATGAGTACTGTGCTTTCTTGACAAAGTATTACATATGAGTTACAATGCAAAAGATACAAAGGAGAGAAATTAAAACTATAGCTGGGGAAAGAAGACCTGAATATGGGAAACAAAAATAGAAAGCATGAATCTTTATGAAACAAGTCAATATTTACAGTTGTCAAGGAAAAGAAGCTAAAGGAGGACAGTATTGGTTGGTTTTATTTTGAGAAATGCTCTTGGGAAGAACGTTAGGACACTGCTTAAAATTAGAAAATCCCCGGAAGTGAGAAGGTTGTGTGAAAAATGCTATAGAGTTGTGACTGTGAGCTCTTTATGAGATTTTTCTAGTCGCAGAGCAGGACCAGGGTGCTATGGGATGACACCAATTTGCAAGTAGGTTTTTTGGGAACGTTTTTAGGTCAGTTTACTCACATCATAGCTACAGACACTGACTCAGTCCTGCTTGCATTGAAACCTCCAAATTCCCAAGTAATAAGATTCCCTTCCATGGCTCCATGTTGGGAGCAATACATCCCCTTCGTGCATTTTGATTTTCAGTGGACAAGATTCATTTTTCCAGACCTCCTGAATCCTGTGATACCTTGAGAGGATAAATTTAAAAAACTGAACTGTGACTTATGGATCTTTATAGCTGTGTTAGTTTATAGGAGTTTGTTTTTTTAGTCTTACGAGAAGTCAAGACAGGAAAATGGGAGCACGTCATTTATAACTGGCCTCAGTTGTTAAATGAGATAACATCTGTAAAGCGCCTACCAGGGAGACGAGTGGGCACTCAGTAAATGTGATTTCCTATGACCTCTCATTCACTGCTTTCTCAATCAAGATGTTGGGTGGTTAAAATATATGGAGTGGCCATAAAGATGGTGTGCAGATTGCATACAATTTTAAATTGCGCATGAACTTTATGGCTACCCTCCATAAATAAATACTCAACCTTGGTTTGTGTTTATCCTTTCCCATCAAAAACTTTCCAATCTAGATGAGGTCCTGCAAAAACCAAAACATTTCCATTCCTGAGGAGCAAGATATTAGCACGTAAATGCCTTAACGTTGTAATTGGGTAAATGAGGTGAAGCCTGTGTTGACTATTAGTAGGATGTAAGCACTCCAATTTGTA